>JAOTQK010000005.1:1696379-1717544 GCA_025642025.1 Rhododendron ferrugineum
TGGATAGCTAAGGTACAATATTTCAATTTCAAGGAACCCCAAAATATGACAATGCAAATTATATCAAGATAGAACGCGAAATGAAGCCCAACTTGAAACAAGTTACAAAAAAACCCAGATCCACATCCCTTCCCTTACTGACTGTGAGAACAGCAAGCAAAGCAGATAGCACCTCCACGGGTTTGTGTTAATTCAAAACCAGAACTGGGAAAACATGAACTTCTACATTTGAAAAAGGAAAAAAATAAAATAATAATTCTTGGAACAGCATTTCCTAAACTTAATGATCATTTCTCAAGCCTGCATATTGCATAAGGAGGTGAATTCTAAGAAATTAGGAATATTTATGCATACTTAAAAAACATGAAATGTGATGAGTCATCAAAGTCCATAAAAAGCCATTCTAAGAAAATTTAATCTCATCGAATTCAAGTGCATTGACTAATAGAAATGGATATCATAGCATCAAATTAATGAACATTTTCCAAATAATACGAGACATCGCAAATGGATAGCGGAAAACCTTCAGAACTGACAAAGAAATTCAAGAAAGCTGAGAAATTTCTGAACTGACTGCTTAAAAACTGGAAAAATATTGAAGATGCCACTTTGAATGGGCCAAAAAGTTAAATGTTGACCAAAGTACCTTTTCGAGTGCTAGAGCAAGCTTTGAGAGATTTGAATAAATGCTTCTCGAACTCAAAAGGATCTGTTTGGCAGAAGTTCGACATATTAGTCGCACTACACGAACAGTAAATATTAACCCACAGATAATTGCCCTAGAAGATGTACAATTAAACCTGGAGACACCAAGTAATAGTAAACAATCTCAACAGGTAATAAATCCCCTCAACAGCAAGACACAATCTAAGAAAAAAAGGGATTCAACTGATTCAAAACCTTCAATAAGATTTGGATTATCATCAGAAGTCAGAATGGTTGGAAAGAAAAGGAAATTGATGAAGTTATAAGGAAGCTTACAACACAATCAAACATGATACTAATACTGGACAAGCAAGATCACCTCACAAAGCCTCTGCAGGGTAAAAGGAGGACCTTCTACAAAGCTGAGAAGAGCTGCAAAAGAAAACAACATGCTCAAATGTTATCAACAAATACCATAAAAGGTTTTAGAATAGTGGAACAAACACATGCATAACTAAGCTGAAAACCTCACCAGTATAAAGGTCACACAACATCCAAAGAAATACCAGGATATCCATCGCTATTGTGCACAATACATTTCCAGCATTAAGAATTGATTACTGTCCACAAATTCAACAGACATGGGTCTTTATTGAAATTTTACCCCATGGAGCAACAAGTGTTCTGGCCTTGTTATTTCAGTAAAGGGTCATTACTTTGCACTGGAAAGTAAGCTCAACAAAGTTTCCTGTTCTAGAAAGAGGCTTAGTTGAATTTCCTTTCTTAGTTGTCCTAGTTTAATATCATCTTGTGTTATAATAGACTCTAATACAAGACAAAGAGCTCAATCCAAGACAGAGTGACAGACTAAACTCATAAAGTGAAAAGTATAACAATTCCCTTCATTGTCCAGAAAGAGTACTTTTTTTTTTTTTTTGGTGCCTGGCAGTCCAGAAAGAGTACTTGACAAACTAGAAAAACAAAACAAAGATGCCATACAACCTTTAACAGAATTAACTAGAAGGTGAATTTAATAGGAAGTCCTATGTCTGCATCTATAATGTTCTCTCAAGCAAGGAGACAGACAGGACAGTTAGAAGCAGTGATGGTACTATAATACTAGAAGTACCTTCATCCAACCTCCTCGCCAACTCTGGATAAGTCTCTCCTAGTGAAGAACTTTGCTGCTCACTAGTCATCTTCGCTTCTGGATATTCAGACAGGACCTTCATTTGAGAGGGGGAGAATCTTAGTGGTTAAACCTTAAAAGTCCTTGGAGCAAAAACTTGAACATACTTTTTTGAACATCCAACCAAGTAAACTCTAGATGATCACTACAAAGTATCTGAAACCCATATGTAAGCCTACCTCCCCATACCTGCATTAGCTGAAAGGACAACAACCTCTTCAATTTGTCCCAATCATGCCTGAGAACAAACATAAACGGCATGACTACAAACAGTACTGAAATAAGATCTATGACTAGTACAGTGTATTATCTTCAATTATGAAGACAAAATGATTAAATAACTTGAAACATATGCCTACAAAGCTACATAAGAGTTTCTGCTCGCATATGATACTCTCCTCAACTCAAGTCATTTGAGTTTGTTGGCAAAGCTTCAAGATGTGGACCCTTTGTATCAGAGAAGGGAAATATAATAAAGTATTGCCCTAAAACTGGAAAGCGAAGTCCATCAGAGGACTAAGTGAAAAACCATTCTCAAAACTGCAGGCTCTACCTAAGCAAACAGTCAAAACATCTTTACCATCAAGTAGACGAGACAAGATGAAGAACACCCAAGCACTTAATGAGCTCATTGCAAAAGAACATCCTCGACAAACTTGTGTAACCCCAAAGACAAAAGGAAAGAATATCATTTTGCAAGATATTTTGCTGAGTGGAGCCATAGAGAACTCAAAAGAAAACTGTCCAAATCCTTGAATATCCCATTTTCTTGCTTACTAAACTGGGTTCTAGACCTTTTCCCCTTGTTCAAAACATTTTTCTTGTGTGTGGTCATGGCAGGGCCGGCTCGGAGTTTTTTTGGGCCCAATGCGAACTTTTTAAAATGGGGCCCTTTATATAATTCAAAAATAAAAAATTAAGAAGATAAAAAATACTGTTTAAAGAAAATATTACGAGTATTCAAAACTATAATAGCAAAAAACTGGATAATCATTCTACAGTATTAATTTAATAATTTGAAATGTATTATTTAGACATCACTATTTTTGCATTTTTCGAAACAAAAGCAGTAATTAAGATCTCATAGTCAAGTTTAACCATCATTTTTGTCCTTTTGTTTTGAACTTCTACATCAATATTTTTGCATTTTTCGCAAAAGCAGTTATTAAGATCTCATAGTCAAGTTTAGCCATCATTTTTTTGTCCTTTTGTTTTGAACTTCTATTTAAATTGGGCTCTAAGTTTTATAGGACATTTTCCTACTAATTATATCTATATAAATATATAAGGGCATAAAAATTTGAGGCCCCAAAAAATAGAAAAAAATCGGAGGCCTGATGTGGTTGCATCTTCAGCATATGCCCAAAGCCGGCCCTGGGCCACGGGTAGGATGCTTTATACACCCCCACAACAAAAGAAAAATTGCTCCAAGAAGATTCTGCTCTTGATTTTAGTCATAATAGCTTAAAGCCTTAAATGGCTGCTCATACTTTGAATGCACTTTCTCCCTCTAGATAAATTCCGGGACAAGGTGAACCATGGAAAGAATGAATGAAGAAAGACAATATGCACAATCACAATACTTTTACAATCTCCTTTGAAAAATATGAGATACTAGCTTCAGAACCCCTCGTTGACAAAAAAAAAAAAAAAGCTTCAGAACCCCTAGTTTTGCTTTTTCTTCGAATCATCATATTATTCATCACTACCATGGCATCACCAAAAGCCTTTGCTTCATACAACTCGTCTTGACATTATTCTCACGAAACAGCTAACATAAAGACAGATGTAGCTCTAAAATAAAACAAACTTGAGAGTTGTCATACATTAACATCATGGAGTAAAATAATATAATAATAAAGACCTGATTATAACGATTACAAGCATTCCGCTTCTATAGGGTTCGGATGTTGGATGAACTTATTGCATTAGCTTGGGTCTGTGGTACTTGGAATGTTGATGGAAGTCCCAGAACCAAGTTTATGCATCAACGCCAGTCTTTCATCCACAGATACAAAAAAATGTACTGCAGAATAAAGTAACATAACAACTTGTAGAGGAGATGTAATAATAAGGTAGAGCCATACCAAAATTTCCCAGTTGAAGCAATAACTTCAAGTATAGTTCTGGTTTCTTCTTCTCCAATCTCATGCTTGTACTCCATTCCTCTAAGATGGTCATGTGCAGTACAACTTTGGTAAGTCAACTGTAGCAAAAATTGCCAGACTAAACTTGCACATTATGATTCCATAATTCAAGAAGGTTTGGGACTTGGGGTATCCAAAACAGAAGAAGTATAGTCATAATGACTCCAATTTTCAAAAGTTTTGGTTTTAAAATACAAAACCTTTTGCATCATGAGCATCTGGCACTGCCGCATTGGTGATTGGGTCCAAGAAAAAGACCAGCCACCGATGCAGCAGTGCGTAGAGCAACTGCAACAGCTTTGTACATCTAATAATAGAAGAACTCTACATACTTGAGTATCTCGACAAGATGGAAACCAATACATGTGTACAAAATTATGAAAGAAAACAGTATAATCCCTGCACTATGGATAACAACAGTCCAAAAGGGCAAAAAGAATATGTCAAACAAATAGTGATCGGGTATCTTCCCAAAACCAACAGTGCAAACAAAGCTTGGTAGAACTAAAATGTCAAAATGGCTAAAAGTATAAAAAGCTAAATCGAAAGCAGCATATACCCTTGGTTTGCAACATCGGGGGGCACAGGGCTGTCGTGATTGCCAACATCATTGCAAGAAGTAGGTGGTGAATGATGCGAAATATCATTCGAGGATATCTCCATGACCAGTATTCTCTCTGCATGAAAGGATAAGAACAGTAAGAGTTTATTGTTGCAGCTACAAGAGATAGGGAAACATACATGGATCCATAAAGAATCAGCTACCAATATATAATTCAACAAATTTAATTTCAAACCATTTCATACAAAGGAACATTGGAGAGTACTGACTAATGGGATATCAGATTATCCTAATATCAAATAGCAATGAAAGTGCAAAATTAAGGCACTGGTACGACTAGTTACGAAATGTACTTTTGTCCAACCTACCAACAAACAAATCTGAGAACTTCACATAACTATTTTGAGAGAAACCCAATTCAAATAGAAAAAAGAACGGTGATGATTATGATAACTATCAAAAGCCACTGCTAACAACCTTTCAAAGCTTGGCAAGTTTCCTCAGCTGAACTCAACAGTTTTTAGCCAACCTCTTCACAATCTAAAGAGACCCATCTGAATCCTCTGCAGCAATGTTTCACAAAATCAACAACACAGAATCAAGAAGAAAAAAAAGACTAGAGAATTATGGGATAACTGTAAATTCGATCCCAAAAAAAAAAAAAAAAAACTTTCTTTGGACTGACTGAGTCTTTGATTTTCCCGAAACAAAACAACTCTTCTGGTATGTTTTTGTTTTCGTTATTTTGATCATCAGATACACTATGAGGTCAGATATTTGGAACAACAAACTGCTACGAAGCTTTATTTACTTGACAAAAACAGTCTATAACGAAAACCCTAGTTTTTAAGATCTGTAGCGGCGAGATACAGAGATCTTCTGGATTATACGACTGGATTTCCAAATTCACATAGAACGAAGTAGGAAAGAAAGAGTGATGGAAACAGAAAGAATTAATATAGAAAGAAGATTATAAAAGTAGTAAAAGTAATGACAGTAGGAGAGAGGATGAAGATTGTGGACTCTTACATGGCGCGGAGGGATTCCCACTCTCCCTCTGCTCTCTCTCTCTCTCTCTCTCTCTCTCTAATGCTGCTACTCCGTTCAGTGTTCGCAATATTACCCGCACAAAAAGAAAGAATTTATTGGTGTTCTCTCTTTGAGTTATTTTCCAATGTGGCCGCAAACACGGAACGGAACATACGACGCAAATTGGTAACAGGTGGCCGCAAATTTTTAATACCTGGACGTAAGCTTTTAACATCTGGCCGCAAATTTTTAATATCTGGCAGCACACTTTGAAACTTAGACGCAAACTTGTTATACCTGGCCGCAAACATGGAACACATGGCAGCGGAGTCGAAACAGATGGCCACAAACTTTTATGAGTTATTGATTCGTCTCGACGTGAGGAATCAGAAAAGTAACCGGATAAAGCTATCTTGGATATTTTAGGGGTGTTCCACTAATTTTGGTCCTTAAAAAATAAGCACTTATTTTAAATTTTCAAGCTTAAAAATAATGGGCTAATTAAAATTTATAAATATACAATATAGATCTTGTTTAAAAGATCTCGATGTGATCTTTTACATGATGCAAAAAAAATAAAAAATTATTTTCGTAAGTCTATTATTTTTAAGCTTGAAAATTACAAATAAGTACTTATTTTTTAAGAAGGATTTTTTTGGATAAGAGTAAAAATATTTGAATTTTTTGATTTCTCTTGTTAAAACGAAGAATTATCCACAAATGTTTGACGTGAAACTAAAAACAAACGCTTATTTTTTTTCTAAATAAAGACAAAAAATCCAAAAAACTTAACAGAATAAAGCTGCCCCGCGCGTAAACTGGCCAAAAACCTTAAGACCCCGTTCGTTTAAGGGTTTTGGATTTTGAAATCTAATCATTATCCTATTTCTATTCAATCATTACTCTCATTTTTTTCTCTATCTCTGTCCAATCATTACTCCTATTTTCAATCATTACTCTATTTCTCTCTTCACTTATTACCTACAAATAAGGGTCATCATCGGACCAGGCTGAACCGCCCCAGTCCGCCAAGTCACTGATAGGCGCGTGATATGGTAGGTACGAGCGCCTAAGTAGGGCGAATTAAGCGTTTTAGAGGCGCGTTTTATTCTATTTACCACTTGATGTCGTGCTTTGTTTTGGTTTTTGTGTTTTTATTGTTTTCACAGGTAATAAGGCGGGTTTAGCGCCAAGGCTGGAATGAGTGGCCTCAAGGCCGGTTCGTACGTGGCCGGGGTGTCAAAGCGGAGGTGTAGGCGTCGGGTGATGTCGTTGGGGCATCGGGTGGCCAAGTTCCATACAACGCTCGAGTTGGGCCATTAACGCAGGCGGTATCGATACAGCTCTCCCCATTATCGATACAAAGTGGTGTAAAATGATGCAGAGGCTGAACAGAGAGATGGCTATCGATACCCCCTGGGCTGTATCGATACAGAAGGCCACAGCAGGGGAATTTGTTTTCGTCGATTTTCTTAATTCCGAATAATTGGGGTTTTGTATAAATACCCCCGGAACTCTGTTTTCAGGTCGATACTTTTAATTAGCAGCTTTCTTTTCACGTTCTTTTCTTTCTAGAGCTCTTTATTTTGAAGTTTTTAAGTTTTGTTCAAGAACACATCTTTCGATAAACTCGTATTACGTTTTTTTCTTTATTAAAGTTGCTCGTGGATCTTTTCTTAGCTTTAATCTTTTGTTTAATTTTCATTCCAAGCATGATGCAAGTTAGGGTTTCTTTTGCTTCCTGTTTAATAATGAGTGAGTAGTCATATAGGTAGGATCGCGGGGTGATTAGCACACCGTGGCCAGTTTGAGCACTGCTCCTATTTTCAAACAATGGAAAAACAATTTAATGGAGCAGGTTAATTCGGACTGGTTACGAGTACTATGAACCTTACGACCGTACCTCCTTTTAATTATTTGAAAAGTATAGTTGTTTCCTTAAGTTGTAGTTAATCTCAATCAAAACGACAGGGGTGGCTACCTAAGAGCCCATTTAAATTAGTAAAACCCGAGTTTTTAGTCAGCTCACGTTTCTGTCTCTGTGGATTCGACTCCGGACTTACCGGATATTGTGCTGTATCGGTCTCGGCCCTACGCTTGGGGCAATCCTTTATTTTAGGATTAGGAAATCGTCAAGCAGTCACTGCCCAAGCCCGCCCACGGGCCGAGCCGACCAGACTTTTTCTTTTTTGCGGGCCGGGCTACCTACCATAAATTGAAGCCCAGACCCAGCCCACGGGCTAGCCCAATTGACGGGTTGGCGGGCCAATAGGCGGACTTAAATTTTCTTGGACAGAAACTAAACCAAAAAAAAAAGAGGAAGGATTTTGTGGGATTTCGGGCTAATGGGCGGGCCCGTAGTCGGACTATTGGGTGGGTACCACGGGTGGGTTTGTGGGCAGGCTCACGGGTGGGCCGAGTAAAAATTCATAGGCTCAAAACCGCCCATTATAAAACTATGGACTGAACTAGCCCCCTATTTCACGGGCTCAAGCCGGATAAAAGCCCGATGAGCCGAATGGGCTTCGGGTTAAATGATGACCCTTACCTACAAATCCAAAATCTCCCAAAAACGAACGGGTCTAATTAAGCCTGGCTTATTAGTTTATTGGCTTTCCCGCCAAAACGTCAAAATTGGATTTTGATCAAAATTTTTTACTTTTTAGATTCCTCTCGTCATGAGGATGTAATAATCCCCAAAAAAAATACGAATAAACCAAGTAATACGAAAAAAATTTAAATAAAGATAAAAAATAAGCCACAAATAAGCCAAGTCCGAACGGCTAAATGTCGGGAAAAACAAGAGAAGAAAATAGTAAAATAAACTTCTAGCGTAAAATCTACGGTGGAATGTAAAAGCCTCGGGTATCACAACCAAGATCAGACGGTGAAGAGCCAGCCGTCCATGTTCCTTGATATCATCGATCATAGTGTACCATTAAATTGACACAGTCATTCCTTTTTCGCGGTCTCTCAAATTCGTCAAACGACAAAATAGAAATAGAAGTTGTTCCCTCTCTCCTCCAAGTTCTCTTCCCTCCCTTGGAAGTCTTCTCTCTGTTCCTTGCTCGCTAAGCTTCCTCAAATCCTCTGTCGCCGGGGTGAAAACAGGAAAACCCATGTCCTGCCTCGAAAGACATTCATGTCGGTGGCGTTGAATACACGAGAAAGTTGAGGTACGGTGCTATTACTTTGATATTACGTTTGGTTGCTGGGAAAAAAGATTGAGGAAAACGTTAGGAATGAAAGTTTTGATTTGTTCGATTGTTGTGATTTCGATTCTGATCGTGTTCTCGACCTCACTCAGAAGTCGATTGCCGCACGAGGTGGGCGTTATCGACTGACGAAGACCTGGTAGTTTACATGTGTTTCGTGCAATTTTGATCGGTATTATAAGTTCTGCGCTTAGCAACCTAAGAAAGCATACATTGGTTCCTTGGATCATATGGCAAGAAAAAGAAAAAAGTGGGTGTATGTCCATACACGTGCTTGGCTGTGTGGAAATTGTTAAATGTGAAAATTGTTTTGAAAGAGAGTTTGTCTATGTGGGAAATTATAGGGGAAAGTTTTATTTTTTGTGTTAAGTAGAAAAACAGTGGAAGGAGAGGATATTTGTGGCTGAAGTGAAATTTCCGTGGGATTCAGAAAAATACAGAGAGCGTGCGTATGTCATACACTTGCTTAGTATATAGTATGGATAGATAGATAGCCTGGACTTTTTGTTTTGTTAAGTGTCTCTTGTACCTGTGGTGTTCAGTTTTGGTTATTTTGATGCCTCTAAGTTGAATTTGTAATTCCAAGAGTTTTGCAAAATCATCTGAATTCTGATTCATGTGGTGTGCTTGGTATTATGATGCATAATTATTTGTTTTCTTAAAATTTTGGATCTGTGAGAGCCACTGAGTTTATCTGGTCTGTACAACTACTTCACAGATTTGCGCTTGGGGAATTTACAGAACAATTGCCAAGATGGGCATAAGTGTGGGCTCGTTCTTTACAGACGCTGATGAAGCTAGCAAAGAATTAGATGCCATAACGTTATTTGTGGCTCTCCTTTGCGCTTGCATTGTGATCGGCCATCTTCTTGAAGAAAATCGATGGTTTAACGAATCAATCACTTCCCTTATCATTGTGCGTTCCAGAGGCATTTTTTTTTATGGCTAAATGTTTTTGAGTTTTGATTATTCATATATAATTGTTGGATTATGGATTGCAATGAAGGATAAGGTGGGTTTTGCTTACTTATCTTGCAGGGTTTGGGCACTGGTGTCGTCATTCTTTTAACTTCTAGTGGAAGAAAATCGCACATACTAGAATTTGATGAGCAACTTTTCTTCATATACCTTCTTCCGCCTATTATATTCAATGCTGGGTAAGTTTTGGTTTCAGCTCGCATAATGTTAGTTAGTCAGTGAACTGCAAGTCTGCAACGTGATTCTTTTATTTAGGGCAATCTAAGTTCTTATTGGTGTCTCTCTTTGTTTTTTTAATAGGTCACTGTGTTGCTTTTACTAGTTAAAAACTTAAAATAGTTGCTTGGTATTATGTTATTATGTTTGCAACTTATCAAGGGAAATGTTAGGGAAACAAAAGAATAATTTTAGCTTTTCCACTTCATATTTCCCTTCCCTTCCACTAATCCGTCCTCGATTCTGACCCAAACACAGCCTAAGTGGTTTCTTCATGCATGACATGGTTATGGGGCAAATGCAAGTCAGGTCTCACATTACCTTGTGAGCAGAGATTATGCAGTTTATAGAATATGTAGCATGCCGTTTCTGCTAAAAAACATATGCTAAACCATGGACAAGCTGACAGAATTTTGTGCATTTGTCTACATTCTATTTCGTGGGTCAGTGTGTATTCACATACTATCAGTTCAGTTCAACCTCTAGAAGGACAGAAAAAACACTAATCTTGGAATTTTTTTTCCTGATTCATTTGTCATTGGAAATTTCAGCTTACTGGCACTGGCATGTTACAACTACCTTTTCGTTCTATGTTATTAGACAAGCTTCGTTCTTTTGCAATCATATATGGCCCATATGGGTGTTCCGTTGGAACTTCTGGTCTTTGGTGATCGAGACTCTGAAGTAACTATAGACAACACAAAATACCACATAATGATTCGTCTTCTAGCTTGATTGATCATTACAATTATGTTTGTCAATTACAAACCTGATATTTTGTCTGTTTCTCTTTGCAGGTTTCAGGTGAAAAAGAAGCAATTCTTTCAGAACTTCATGACTATCATGTCGTTCGGTGCTGTTGGTACATTGATATCCTTTGCTATCGTTGCACTTGGTATGCTCGAGAAACTTAGATGCTTGCTTTTAGTTGTACAAATCCGTGCAGTTGTGTTACAAGGAGAACAACCCAATGTTTCCATGATGATTGTCCTTTTCACTTTTATTTGATGTAGAAAACATTCAAAGATATCAAAGGCATGCCACCCATTTTGAACCCAATATAATTCCACACATATCAAAGGCATGCCTCCTGAGTCCCATTTGACTAAAACAGGAATTAAATGACGTGGGTAAATAGACAGGCCTGGGTTTTTGACAAATACAGCGAGGCCACCTCCTGTTTCTGGAATAATAATTTGACCTCGCCAGAGTTGCCAAATGACAGCGATAATGATATAGACAAATAACTACTTGTCTCTTGCTTTTTTTATGGATGAGATAGTCAAGCTTTAATTCCTTGTGCCCCAAATTATCCACTTCATTTCCATGTCACCCTCCTCTTTTGTTAGGGTGCACCCTGCTCAATCATCCAACTGGGGATATCCAAAAAACAACAAATGATGTCAAGATAATAACCCATATCTCTCAAGCCACTCTATTATAGGTGATGAGATCATCCACCGTTTCAACATAGTTGCACACATGACATAAGTTTTACTAAAAAGTACTTTAGGTTTGATCAGTTATCTGCAGTAAAGATTTTCCCTTGCACTGCTTTCCAAACCAAAAAAAATGCTTATGTCTAGGTCTGATCTCGCTATTGAGCTTAGTTAAAAATGATTCCATCAAAGCTTTGCCCCTATATCTAGGTCTGATCTCAGAGCATCCTCTTTTCTTCTAATTAAACCATGCTTGTTTTCCTTTCCTTTTCTTTTTGTCTCTTTTCTTTATTGTTTTTGGCAGTTCTTCTTTTTCCTAATACTTTTCAAACGAATTGAAATTTGGTTTCAAAAGTACATTGTGACTTAATGAGTGGGTCTTATTTTTATTTATTTATTGATAAGTGTAAGTGGGTCGTAGTTGGTAATAGTAATTGATTACTGTTTCTTTCATTTGTCAGTGTCTATTCTACCTGGAAATGATGTTTGAGCTCTGACCCTTAAAAGATCTTTAAAGAGATAAGTGATGTTCACAGGGTTGTCTTGACCACGTGTCTTGAGGCCTCGAAAACCATGTTATCCCATAGTGAAGTTCGCAGGATATGTTGTCTGAGTTAGAGTAAAATTGGCCTTTTGGGGACCTTTGTTGCAACTTCCATTTTGTTACATAATTTTTGCTTTAACACTCCTAACTTATGAATCTTCATTCAGGTGCGTCGCAATTATTCAAAAAACTGGATATTGGGTTCTTGGAGATGGGGGATTATCTTGGTACTCTCAATTTGTTTCCATGAACATTGTTGCTATTCTTTTTGTTATGATTTTGCCCGTTCTGACTATCCTTTTTAATGTCCTTGAGTGCCATTTTCACTGTTATTTGAAATACTATAATAGTCATACATAAGTTCTGCACGTTTGTGACTGGCAATAACACTGCTTTCGAATTGATGATTTTATGCTGCAATGAACCACACCTCTTTTGAACTATTGTGCCTCCATTGGGATTATAAAGTTTTGTTATATAGCGTCATGTGCCAAACTCCTCTTTTTTTCTGTTGTGTGGCTAATGGTTGGAATTTTTGTTAGCCATAGTGCTTTGTTTTGCAACATGAACGGAGTAAAGTGTTTTATGACTTTTCCCTGTCCAATTGCTTTATGTATTGACTTTGCTAAAGTGCAAACCTTCAATGTTTGCAGCAATTGGAGCAATATTGTCAGCAACCGATTCAGTTTGCACCTTGCAGGTAATGATGCCTTTTCTCGCCTGCTTTCCATTCTCAGAAAGAGGGAAGCCCCTTCAATTCTATCCACCTTTTTTTTTTTTTGGTATTGTTGCATAATGCAATTATAAATCCAAAAATAAGCAATATGTGATTAACATTCTTTGTTTATGGCAGGTGCTTAATCAGGATGAGACACCTTTGCTATACAGTCTAGTGTTTGGTGAAGGAGTAGTGAATGATGCCATGGCTGTGGTACTTTTCAATGCAATCCAGAAATTTGACGTCTCTCACGTGAACTCAGGCATTGTCTGGCAGTTCCTTGGCAATTTCATGACGTTGTTTATCTCAAGCACCTCACTTGGGATTTCAGTTAGTCTCTCTCTCTCTCTCTCTCTATCTATCTATCTATCTATATACACACACACACACAAACACACCAGCCTTCACATAAGGGGGCGCCCTTAACTTGCTAAAATGCAGACCTCCCCTTTCCCGATCAAATTTTGATGATCCGAGACGTTCAATGTGTTCAGAACGTGATTTCTAAGGGTCGTTTAAATGAAATCGGCAAAAAATATGACCGGAAAGGGCTTGATTTGAGCAGTTTTTTATTGAACCATTCAATGAAAACTTCTCAGATGAAGCACTTCCCGGTCATATTTTTTGCTAATTTCTCGCGGGGACCCATAAAATCACGTTCTGATCACATTGAATGGCTCGGATCATCGAAATTTGATCGGAAAAGAGGAGGTCCGCATTTTGCTGAATAAGGTCGCCCTTATAGAAAGGGGACTGTGTGTATATATATATAATATATGTATGTATGCGGGTGCGCCTGCTTATTACCATTGTTTGTAAGTTGTGCTACCTTCGTTGAGTTAAAGAAGTAATGTTTCATCTATTTTCCTTAATACTTGATTGGTTAGTCAATGACTCTGGACTTTTTATTTTCTCCATTAAGTAAATATCTAATTCATGTGATAATGTTTAAATTTAGTAAAAGCATGTGCTTTTTCTTGATGGAGCTCATTTTTGTATATATAGGGATGTATCCATGATCCATCAACCAATTATATGATCTTGGAATTGCGTTTCAAATATGTCTGGCAATCTTCACGCTTTTAAGCAACCTACACATAACTTACTACAATCGCTTGAGGTCGCAGACGATCCAGTTTTAAGGTTTAGGGTTTATTTAGGGCTGTTTTAGTTATGCCTTCGTGCAGTAACAGTTGTGCCTTTAATGATGCGGTTGTCTTCTGCCTCCACTGAGATCACGATCCATGCTGCTTGTGCCTTTTCTTGCTGACTAATTTTTATTGGTGTAAGAGGTTTCATTTTCTCTACTTGCAGATTGGATTACTCAGTGCATTCATCATTAAAAAGTTGTACATTGGCAGGTATGTAAGGGCTGGTCTTTCCATCTGCCTCAAGTTTTTCCATTAGAAAATCAAGTTCTATTTTCCTTTCTTTGTTCATTTGGTAAAATCTCCATGGGCGAGTTTGTCTTGCATTGCTTCTTATGCAAGTGGAACTGCAAAGCTCATAATCAGTTTAGGTTGGCATCTGTATCGCTTTCTTTTCATTTATGCAGCAAAGGCACCCGTTGAGTGTGCCAATCGTATTAATTAGCCTGTTCCTTCTTGAGTTTACAAGTTGTTACACCCTTTCGGTTTTATTTTCAATCTCGTACTTTCATATTCAGAATTTTGTAGATCCTTGGAGTGGGAATTGCAGAGTTGTTCATTTTTTTTGGGGAAATTCATGGTCTATATGAGATTCATCTAGTTTATGCTCACACGGTGGAAATATCTTGTATAATTTCCTAAGTCTGAAGTAGGACAATGGGAGCATAGGCCAAAAATACCCATAAAACTACCATAGATATCTTGTTTGATTAAAGTTTCATATGATTTTTTCTCTTGGAGAAGAAATGCACATACAAGGTTCCCTGAACTTTTACATCCACGAAATTGGTAGTTAACATATGCCTGCATTTCCACACTTCCGCATGTGAAATCACTCGTAACAGCCATTACATGTTGAAATTTTAGGCACTCTACCGACCGTGAAGTTGCTCTTATGGCTCTCATGGCTTACCTATCATATGTGATGGCTGAGGTAGGTTTGGCGCTAACTTTTAAGCATGTTATGGTTTACTGTTGAATGAGTTACTCATTTTTGAATTGAATCCAGACTTTGCTATAGTTTATGAATTTATTGAGTTTCTTTGTTTTCCAGCTGTTTAACTGGAGCGGAATTCTTACCGTGTTCTTTTGTGGGATAGTCATGTCCCATTACACCTGGCATAGTGTGGATAAAAGTTCAAGAGTCACTACCAAGTATGTTAAATTTTCAGGCATACCTTTTTAGAAGTTTTGAATACTCTATTGGGCATGTAATATAGCATTCCCTGGACAAAGGTTAAGCAGTCGTGTCACCATATTTGTGGTCCCATTTACTCTATTTTTCAGGCATGGTTTTGCGACATTGTCATTCATTGCAGAAGTCTTTATCTTTGTCTATGTTGGTATGGATGCCTTGGACATGGAGAAGTGGAGATTTGTAAGCAAAAGGTAAGGTTTATGAATCTAACTGTAGATAGTCGTCACAATATTTCTGCATGGCCGGCCTTTTCATTTCTTCACCTTGCTATGCGAGTACTGAAGTTGAAAGTAAATTGATTTTATCTTTCCTTTTTACTCTTGGAACTTTATATCGTTTGTTTGCTCGTGTATTTTGTTTTTTTATTTGAGTTTCATTTCAATTTCTTCAGCCCTGCAAAATCAATTGGGTTGAGTTCGGTACTTCTTGGCCTAGTTCTTCTTGGAAGGGCAGCTTTTGTTTTTCCACTATCCTTCTTAATCAACTTAACCAAGAGGTCTGATGATAAGATTGGTTTCAAGCAGCAGGTAAGTAGTAGCGGATTTACTTCAAGGTTTTCACCTTCCTAAAAATGTGCAATGACAACTGAGATATTGAAAACTTCACAGGTAACAATTTGGTGGGCTGGTCTAATGCGAGGGGCTGTGTCTATGGCGCTTGCTTATAATAAGGTAAAGATTTCCTTCCATGTGCTACAATGTGCTGGCCAGATGGTGCTTACTCATAATTAGGTAAATGTGTTCAATAGTTTTTTTTATGAGAACAGTTATAAATAAACGAAAAAGTTGTGCCACAAGAACTCTTCATGCCTTAGAGCGTGATAATTGTCAGAATTTATGTTCTTCAACAAATGTAGAACATGTTGGACATAATATAAGAGTTTCCTTGTTCGTGTCTGTTGAGTGGAACTGGACCTGGAAGTCATAAATAAACAACGGTAAGGTTATAAGATGACAATGGAAACATGTAATTGTTTTCAGCCCATCTCTAGGCTGCATATATCAGGAAAATGCATGGCGTCATTTTTCTTTGGTGTCATATGTTGGACACATAGAAATCCTTTCTTTATACACGCTCAGTGAATGGAGGGAGAAATTTGCTTCCCGCGGAAATTTGTGGATGTCTTGACTCTTGATGATATTATTGTAGCCAGATTACATATGAATGGGTGTTTTACTGATTCACTTATGCACTTTATATTCATCGCAGTTGTAACATGAATTGAATGTACCATATCGGTGGGAATGTTGGTTGTTTTAGCTCGACTCCATATTGAATGATCATTGTGTCACCTATTTTTGCAGTACTGATACAGAGTGTTGATGTTCATTTTTAATGCACATGCAGTTTGCGAAGTCTGGCCATACTCAACTGCCGGGAAATGCTATCATGATCACCAGCACCATAACTGTTGTTCTTTTCAGTACTCTGGTACGTTGATTAGGTTTAAAACGATGTTGTTGTGTTACACCGGGAGGTGCTTAATCATCTTAGTCATATTTTTTAATTACACAACGCATCATTACCCTCCTAGAAGGTGCTTCTTAACTAGAAGGATGTGTGTAATATACTCGTGGGCCTCTAGTTACATAATGTTGCCTAGCTAGTTTGTTACATGATCTTAGGCGGAACGCAACCGCGGAAGCTAGCTATTAAGGTGACAGTGCCCTCAGGCACATCACTTGCATACCTAGGAGATACGGGACTTTGCTTTACAGTTTACTTGCACCCTTGTATGTAGTGTACGTGTAGGTCACTTGCTGGTTAGGGACACACCCTACTCATCCTTAGGCACTCAGCTGTGATACCTTTATTGTAGGGTATTTGGTACACCTCAATTGCAAAATCTTATTGAGGTGAGGTTGCCACTTTCCTTTATCAAGTCATCACATCATTGTAGGGTTGTAGGATTGTTTGGTCCTGTCTATACATGGCTTCTAAACTTGGCTGGTGTTTGTAGTGAATCTAACCAAAAATGGCAAAATGAAACCTACTGGTCATCTTATATGTTATTGTCACCATTTTTACGTTGTTTATTACTTCTCTCTCTCTCTCTCTCTCTCTCAGGTGTTTGGAATGTTGACCAAGCCTCTTGTAAGGTGGTTGCTTCCTCAATCAGGACACTCAAGCAGCATGGTGCCCTCTGAACCCTCTAGTCCGAAATCCTTAACAATCCCACTTCTGGGCGACGTGCACGACTCAGAGGCTAACATAGGCGGCCGCAATATACCACGTCCAACCAGTCTACGCATGCTCCTAAGCACCCCAACCCACACAGTCCACCTGTACTGGAGAAAGTTTGATAATGCTTTCATGCGCCCAGTGTTTGGCGGAAGGGGATTTGTACCAGATATTCCTGGCTCGCCGACCGAAATGAGAGCCCCCTAAATTCAATTTGGTAAAGACTGGAAAAGCTAATCTATACTCCAAATCTGCCAATTTTGGTGCTTGTGCTTTACGAAAGGTGCTTGTCAATATTGTTAATGCAGTTGCCATGCCTATAAACTCAGCTGATTAACGTTAACATGATATTGATCATCCTTGTATAGTTATGGCAGGACTCTGATTATATCATCGTTTTCCATGCTTAACAGACAAAACTGAGTGTGAAAGGCATTAAACCATTTTATTGTCGGTAGAATGTTGTTATAATAGCTATTTCCTAGCTGAGTTAAAAGTTCTTCCGATGAAGAGCTACGGCGATTTGAGAGTTGAAACAGCATACGCCATTTTGATATGTTTGCCCGCTGACATTCCAAGGAGTATCTTGATTCAAAGGTGGTGTGGAACGCAGAAGCCACATGTATGGAAAATTTACAAGCACAAGGGCACATAATTTGACATTTGAACTGTCTTTAGGCTCCCCCTTGATCTCTCTTAAATGGAAGAGCCATTTTCAGACGAACTGTTTACATTCCACAAGGCCATTATGTAAGGCACCAGGATTGTAGGGAGAGAGACAGAGGGCAAAATTACAAGGATTCAATTTCATAAGAGGACTGCTAAAGGCACATTTATGCACATAAATGAATTGGGGCCCCACACACCATAGGTGTAGTGTGTAGTCCCCGATTCATGTGAGTATGAGTGATTGCAAATCTCTAGCTTCCACATGTCGGGACAGTTGTCCATTTGCATACATAAACTTTTCTGAGTTCAACTTGTACGTGGCTTGTTGTTATCTCGATAAATATATAAAAGTCAACTTATTTTGATGCTCGTTATTCTAAACTCAACTCGATGGAAGCTCTTTCTTTTGAATTTTGTTTGTACTCATCTTGTTTTAGGCATTGAACCGAGGTTCTATTCTATTGAGAAAAATTTATATCCTCAGTTTCGACTCCAGGCTCGTGTCTATCTTTTGGCCACTAATGACGCCTTGAACCTCTTAACCACTCCATGTTTGTTTTTTTGTTTTTTTGCCTTATAGATCCCCTTGTAGTCAACTATCGATTTACCTAGAGGAAGAAAGACTCAATCCCAAGTAGCAAACCGTTCGTTCGCTGGTATGATAGTCTACATTGAAGGCACAAGCAATATGCATCTCTCTCTCTCTTTTGAAATAGCAAACTCTACTCTTTCGAAAAGTGTGAATAGCACACATGATCGCGCTTGCCTTTTCAGGCACCTCTCTCTTCACTCATTGGTGGGTTCAATTCCCACCATTCCGAATCCCCTAGGTTAGCTTAGATACTCCCTTCCTTCATACTACGAGTCACGAGTGTCGAGTGGTCATGTAAAAGAAAATTCTATCCTTATGAGACTATGCTAAAAAAATGGCTACAAAAAAACAAAAAAAAAAAGAAATGGAATCAACTGTGCTACTGTCACTGCACACTTTCACTGCATAAATCTACCGCATGGCTAGTGCGTCCCACTCCATGCCCACACCCTACAAATTCAGAAAATATACCTACCGATATTCATTGGAGCTGATTTTTTACATAATTTCATAAAAATTATGTTAAAAATTATGAGTATTTTCTGTATTTTTGTGGGGCCTAGAATGGGTCCCACTAGCCGCGTGGTAAACTTGAACGGTGGAAGTGTAAGGTGACGGTAGGCTTTTAATGAAAAGGAATGAAGTGTGCACTGTGCAAAGTGCAAACACAAGTACAGCACAATCTCATTAAAAAAGTAATTAATTAATGCTCCGTTCCGCTTTCTCTTTAAATTTTTTTTTTAAAAAAAAGGTAATTTCAAGCTCAAATATAATGAAAATGAAAAATATGTTTTAAATATTTTTTGCACCGTTTAAAAGTATCAAACAAGATTCATATTTGTTAAAAAATTATTTGCGGAAACACATAATATTTTTTTAGACAAATTAAACACATAATTTTTGTACTTAAAATTATTTTCCTTTTTTAAAAGTTTTTTTTTTTTTTTTTTGAGAAACCGGAATGCACGAAGTACAGCGCAAGAGGGGGTAGGTCGACTCATGGACTCTTAGGTGTCGTTGGGATTGTCGACCGTTGCATAAAATTCTTTGTTTTTTTCGGCCACGGTCCCACGGTGGTCCCCAGCCCCAGACGCTCCTTCCTCTGAGACTATAGTCAAACTACGAATATGCCCCCGAAAACAATGGAATCAATGGCCTCACCCGGGGGGTAACATGGTAAAATCCAGAGTTTTAAAAATTGCGCCTTGTTTGGCATTGGCCTTGAGGATGCGAACTGCCAGGGCGTGGCTAGTTGTGATTGGATGATACTATCAATTGATGTTCTAGTCAAACTCGAAAAGCCCAGTTGGTGATTGCGTTCTTATAAATTTCAAACACTTGTCTTTCTTGCTGCAGTCAGCCGCAGAGAGAGAGAGAGAGAGTGTTCTCTGTTCTGCCATTGGCGTCTCTGCTTCGTTCTCTGGAGATAACGAAGAGAAATCTTTCAGGTACATCTATTCTTCGCCACAACTGCTCTCTCTCTCTCTCTGTTCTTGTTCCGATAAAAAAACGTGATCTGAATCGTTCACTCGACGCCTAACACATATACATAATCCCGTAAAATCAAGTTGGTTGAGCGCATCAGAAACCCAACAGTCGCTCACTAGGTTACCGATGTCCAATGAACTAGTAAATTTTTTTACGAGATTGCTATAAGCCAAGAGTTCGACAAATTGAACGATTTCATCGTGTGTTTTCGGCTTTTCGCCACTTTGGGATGAGATCCGTTCGGAGGCCACGGGGCACAGCAGGGCCCACGTTCTGGTGTTTCCCCATAAAAGTAGTAAAGCAAAGTAAATTACCAAGTTCATTTATACTAACAAAGAGCCTCTTTCTTGTTTTTGGGTAAACTAATTAATAAGCCTCTTTCTTGTTCTTGGTGCGGTTTTCAAATTCCTGTGAAATTTGAATTTCGAAGCGGGCTTCTAGGTCAATAACTGACGAAGATTGTCCTACCCAAAACACTCGTCATTATTCAAGAAAACGGCCGGCCACATGCGATTGGCTACTACTCCGTCATATTTTGTTTTCTAAGAAAATTGTTTGCTTCTTGTTTTTTTTGGTTGCCCTTTTGAATCTGTTGAAGGCAGAGAGAGGGAGAAAATGGCGGTGGAGTCGAAGACGAAGGGGTCGCCGCACCGGTGGTGGTTCGACAGCTACAACCACAAAGACACCGCCTCTCCTAGACGCTCGCCGTGGCTCCAATCCACCCTTTCTGGTCAGTGTAATTAACAACTACTCCATTATCAGTCTTTCTATAATTTCGTTGGGCTCATCATATGCCATCAGAGTACCGTATGTATCTATGCGATAACTTTGAAATTGATGAAACTATTCTACTCTTGTGTGTGTTGCTTACGGATTTTATTCGAGAGATCGAGCAAGGTGAAAAGTGAAAACCTTAATTTTTGATTTCTAAAAAAGAATGTTAAATTGGCTAATCTTGTTAACCAAAGGATTGACATACCAGTGATTCTCAAGTGGGACACTCCATTCTGTGTAAAGTTACAAAAGAGAAAATTTTTGGGCAAAAGCCATGTGCGGATACCCCTCTTATAGTTCAAAACTGACCACATAACCTATCTGTAGTTTTTGAAAATGTGCGGATAGACCCCTTACCGTCATATTTTCCATCTATATTAACGGACACAACATTAAAAGACCGATATACCCTCATCATGTCCCTTGATTCTTC
>JAOTQK010000005.1:1777559-1788729 GCA_025642025.1 Rhododendron ferrugineum
AAGAAAATCCAAATGCCTCATGAATCTTTAAAGTTATGTATCGCTATTTATTTCAAAACATTTAGCATAACAATTACTTTACACAAATCAAATTTGATTATGTGCGATGTATGAAAACAAGTTATCTGTGCAATCGATTCATTCTTTATTTGTCCAAATTTAAAAAGCCCGTTTTAGATTAAAACAACTCACATTCACAATCTAGAAAACGTAGAAAAAATTAGTAGATATCAAATTAAATAAAATCATATAAACGAATTAAGATCTGGTTTCCAAAACCCAACAGTAAATCTAACTCAAAAAGATCTTGGTATGTGTTAACTCAATAGGAATGTTTATACCAATTCCATAATCAAGAAAAACCAAACGCTTCATGAATCTTTTAATTTATGTATCGTTATCTATCCCTGATACATTTAGCATAACAATCACTTACACAAATCAGATTTGATTATGTGCAACGAATGGAAACAAGTCATTTGTGCGATTGATTCCTTCTTTATTTGTTCAAACTTAAAAAGCCCGTTTCAGATTAAAAACACTCACATTCACAATCTGTAAAACCAGGAAGAAAAAAAGATTAAAGAAGCAGATGTCAAGTCGAATAAAATTATATGAACGAATTAAGATCTGATTTCCAAAGCCCAACAGTAGTAGATTGGCAGTGTCTATACCAATTCCAGATAGTTTCGCCCAGTGAAATCATGGACTGTGAACAACAGAGCTAACCTATTTCTTTTGTATACGAAAAACTTTGGGCTTACCTTTGCCTTTTCGATGGAGGAAGAGACATCTGAATTGAGAAGAGTCTAAAAACCTTTTTGTAGATAAATGTGATTAGAGAGAAATAAGGGGACTAATCACTTATCTTATGGGTTGACTAGGAGACACCTAAAGGGTCAGGTTGGACTCCTTTTATACTACTAGTGTCACCAAACAACAAATGGTCTATATTCCAATGATAAGGAGCCCTTTTTGGGAAAACAAAAGGCCTCATAAAAAGAATTGGAAAACGATATAGAATATTAGGGGAAGAAAATTGTAAAATAAAATAGAAAATTGGAGGACCGGCTCCTTACCACCTCGGCCCATGTATTTTGTGAATTCTGATGAGTTTTTTTTCGTGGGTACAATATAATAAATAAACGTTTTAAGAAAATAGAAACGTTCTTCACAACTATACATTGTAAGTAAAATCTTGATTCTAGTACGTTCAATTGATAAGAGCACGTTCAATTGTTGAAACTATATTTGTTTTTAATCCGTTATTGTTGAAACTATGGAAACGACATATCCCTAGAAACTAAAATGCTACAACCATAAACAATTCAAATAAGTGCATGACACATGCACAAGATATGTGAAGTCCACACAAGATATGTAAGGCTCACACATCCTGGATCACTAATGCGTGTGGAGCTCACATTCAATAGAAACGGTGGAAAAAAAACTATTAAATACAAAGTCATCTTTAAGCTGTTTTGTGAAGGAAGACATAAAATCAAATGGCGATGCTTCTCTATAATTTCTTGAGAACATATTAACATGATTAGAGACTGAATGGTCCCTTTCATCTGGGCAGTGATCTAGTTCACTTGTAAAGCTGGCTGAGTAGAGCATTTGTATAAAACAATTATATCAATCAAATACACTTTCCACATCACTTTTGTCTTTAGAAATAAATCAATATTTTAACCCAAACCTTCAATTGTAACTTATTTGGGTATATTGAAGGGGGAAATTACGGGCCGGTCCAAAAAATATGGGCTATACACGGATAAGTCTAGCCCGATCTGGCCAACATTTTGAATTCAGAACTTGAGACCCTATCCACCTGGAGTTCCACTTAAATAAAAAAGGGTGTTCCTCCTTAATGGTAATTACATTGCACTTTTTGATGGTTCTTTTCTTCTTTTGTTATCGTACTTTGAAAGAAATTGATACACTAACATGACCTTAAGCCAACCCATAACCACAACCGTTGCGCTAACTGCCTAGGTCAGTGGTTCACAAGGTATCAACTTCATCGCCTTAGGAGTTGAACTAACAATTGTACTGCACCAATTGTACTGCACCTACTATACAATCGTTGCGCCAACTGCCCAGGTCAATGGTTGTTTCCACTAGAGTACAATACCATGATTAAAATAAAAACAGACCGTGTTCATGCAATGTAGCACAATATGAAACAGGACTTGCACTACGAGTCTATGCAATGCTTCCAGTTTGCCTTCCTAGTTCCCTATAACGACAGCATTATTGTCGCAATGACAAAGTACCACGCAAATAAATCAAGAGAGATACATGAAAGGACGGACGGATGAAATGAAATAAGATTCATATAGTCATTGTTTGGAATACCCTAAATCACACAGACGAACACAACAGCAACAAATATATTAAGAAAGTGGGGATGCAAGTTCAGTAAGAAAAACGACAGTCTAATGATTAGCCTCAGGAGGCTGAGCATTCAAATCGAAACCACCACCACCACCTGCAGTAGCTTTAATCAAAACTTTTTTTTCGAACAGCAAAAAAATCTCATTAATCTTGAAATATTACAAGACTGATACAAGCAGAGAAATGGCATCATGCTCAAAGAGCAATCATCCGCCCAATCCGAAACCCAAACCTATGATTGGCAAGAAACCAATCAAGAACGCCCCTTGAGACGAAGCCCATCTAAAAGGACCGAAGCTCAACACCAGCTTTAATCAAAACTAGTGATGTAGTACTGCACAAGTGTACACATATCTTATTTTCAAAACACATTCCATCTTAGTAATCTCCAATTCTCGTCATAGAAAATGCCAATTAATAAACTTATTCAAATACCACACTCTGCAATATAACATAAATCAGGGTCCAACAAATCCCTGCGGAGTCTCAACCAAATGCACAACAATCATCATCAAACAATAGTCCAAGAAAATAAAAACCACACACAGACAAATCTGCAATCCAATGGAAAATATGAAAGGATTTATGAATAGTTCATAGGTAATATAAGCAAACCCGGCCTCAAGAGAGATCACCAGCTCTGGTTTGGACGAACTTGATGGAACCGAGGATGAATCCAGATCCCTTTTAGCTTCCGGGTTTCGCCCTCTTTGGAAGCAGCCTCAACGTTCTCGTTGTGGACGATGGTGTCGCCATAATAGGTCCCACACGTAGAGATTGAGAAGTCCTCCCTCAAATTCAGCAAAGTTTTGAGAATCCCACTGTCCATGAGAGAGCTCTTGTCGCAATAGAACGGCAGAGTGACACTTCGAGACACTTTTGGTTCTGAATCCACTAGGATTCTGTAAATTACCCACTTCTTCTTCCTGACAGAGTATGTCAATACCTTGCTGTCCTTGTCCAGGAAATAGAAACATTTATCCCGAAAAGCCGCGCCCATGAGATCCAATGTTTCTTCGGCGCAGGGATAGTAGACTTTATCCCATTTTGTACCCCCGCGTTTGAGAAGATTCAACTCCATTCTGATCTCGTCTTTGCGATTTATAACGCAAAGAGTGCACTTGTTGGAGGTGGGGGGAGCCGAAAATGCAGCGACATGGTCCGATATTTCCAAGTGGGGGAAATCCGGAAGCTCTATTTTCGCGCGGGAGAATGGGCAGAAAAAGAAGATTGACCCTTTGTTGAATAGGAGGAGCCAACCTTGGTTCGATGCAAGGCAAGCTGATTCTTCCAATTCAGGGATGTTGATGGAGTACTGAGTTTTTGCCGAGACACTGTAGAGTTGGCATTGTGGATTTCCCTCTGCGTAAAGCAAGAACCAATGCCTGCGATGTCGAGAGGACTCGATCTTAGCTGAGGCAGTTGTGGAAGCAGAGCGCCAGTCCTTGCATGTGCCACGGAAACCAAGGAGCTCGATTATGCCTAAGCGGTCCGCGACCCGGGCTTGGAGCTCGCGAGGGAGATCGGACCATGACCTTGTTTCGACGTTGTCACGTGTGGTTTCCATGATCACGGTATTGCTGCAAGGAAAAAATTCAAAAGGGTCCAACTTATGAAGAAGAAACAAAGACATGGAAGTGTTAATGAAGTGTTGAAAGCAATAAGGATTATGGTTATAAAATTGAAGTGCTAACATGGGTAATGGCCTAATGGGGTGACAATGGTGTGTAGAAAACTAAGCAAATATGTTGGAAAAAATGAGTTATTGGAGGAAACTAAGTAAATATGTTGGATTTTTTTGAACCAAACATGGAACTAGCTCGACAAATTGCTGGAATTGGAATGAAAAGATATTCTTATACGTCAGTATGAGAAAAGAGTATTGAAGACGTATCGTGGACCATCAACCAGCTTAATTCAATGTATAGTATCAATAAAAACCAAATACTTCATGAATCTTTGATTTATGTATCATATTGTATTTCTAACATGTGTCGAGAAAAGGTAAACCAAGTTTATGTGACAAGCATGATGTGAATCATACATTTCCCAATACAAATGTGATGCTATAAAGAATGAACATCAACAATTTAGTTGCTTGCTAAGTCACATGTTTTCAATGGAGTTATTGAACAAAACTAGTTGAATATATTAAATGGAAACCAAATAGGGAATTATCTCAAAAATTGATGGAATTCAAATGAAATTCATATTTGTGAGTATGACAAAAGAGTATCGAAGACGGATCACAGATGAGTCAACAAACTAAAATCGATGTACAAAGATCAATAACAAGAAGTACTTCATGGAATCATGAATCTTTAAGTTATGTAGCATTGTATTTCTGGTACATTTAGCATAACAATCATTTTCCATGAATCAAATTCGATTAGCATGTCCAGAAAATTTAATGAACCAAACAACCTGTCTTTGGGTACCGGCTGGCATGCACCGATGGTGCACAGATTGGCGCACGAGGCCCACTTCTGGATCACACAGATGATCCGAAACGTTCATCAACTTTAAAATAGTTTTTCAAGTAGCTCGGCTACGGAACCACTCAAAAAACTATTTTAAGATTAATGAACGTTTCGGATCATTTGTGTGGGACCTAGAAATGGGCCCCTCGTGCCGATCTACGCACCATCGGTGCATGCTTTGTCGGTAGCCATAGAATTATAGCCAACCAAATCTATGGGACAAATTGTTGGGATTAAAATGAAAAAGATATTCATATTTGTAAGTACGAAAAAATAGTGTCGGAGAGACAGATGACTATGATTATCAATCGACACCCTAAGATCGATGTATAAAGATCAAAAAAATCCAAATGCCTCTGTGAATCTTTGAAGTTATGTATCGCAATCTATTTCAAAACATTTAGCATAACAATCACTTTACACAAATCAAATTTGATTATGTGCAATGTGCAAACGATTCATTCTTTATTTATCCAAACAAACTTAAAAAGCCCGTTTTAGATTAAAACAACTCACATCCACAATCTAGAAAGCGTAGAAAAAAGAAGTAGATGTCAATTTAAATAAAATCATCCAAACGAATTAAGATCCGGTATCCAAAACCCAACATGAAATCTAACTCAAAAAGAGCTTGGTATGTGTTAACTCAATAGGAAATGTTTATACCAATTCCATGACCAAGAAAAACCAAATGCTTCATGAATCTTTTTATCAAAGTATCGTTATCTATTACGGATACATTTAGCATAACAATCACTTTACATAAATCAAATTTGATTATGTGCGATGTATGAAAACAAGTCATTTGTGCAATCGATTCATTCTTTAACTTAAAAGGCCCGTTTCAGATCAAAACAACTCACATTCACAATCTGTAAAATAAAAAAGAAAAGAAAAGAAGTAGGTATCAAGTCGAATAAAATCATATAAACGAATTAAGATCCGGTTTCCAAAACCCAACAGTAAATCTAATCCAAAAAGAGCTTGGCTTTTGTTACCTCAATAGGAATGTCTGTTCCAGATAGTTTTGCCCAGAGCATGGGACTGTTATCAACAGAGCTAACATATTTTTTTTGTACACAAAAAACTTTGGGCTTACCTTTGCTTTTTTGATGGAGAAAGAGACATCTGAATTGAGAAGAGTCTAAAATCCTTTTTGTAGATAAATGTGATTAGAGAGAAATAAAGGGATGACAAGGAGACACTTAAGGGTCAGGTTGGACTCCTTTTATACTAGTACACCAAACATTTGAGGCCTTGTTCTGTTAAGATTTTTATTTTATAGGTACTTATTTCACATTTTACAAGACGGGTTATTCTTTCACAATACATCACATTTAATGCAACAAATAAGGAGCCTACATTAGAACGAATGGTCTATATTCCAATGATAAGGAGCCTTTTTTGGGAAAACAAAAGGCCTCATAAAAAAAAATTTGAAAAACGATATAGAAAATTATGGGAAGAAAATTGTAAAACAATATAGAAAATTAATTTGAGTTCTTGCATTAGTAAACCACCATGTGCATATTTTTTATTATGGATGAAATTTTAAGTATTTCCTCCGAATGCGTGATAGTAATGTAGTAAATATATATCACGTCGTATCATAATAATTGGAGGACCGGCTCCTTACCACCTCTGCCCATGTATTTTGCGAATTCTGTGTATACATTGTAAGAAAAATCTTGATTCTATCATGTCAATTGATTAAAGAGGATCATGTTACTACCGAAACTATGGAACCAACAAATACACAGGAACAAAAATGCTAAAACCATAAAGACTTCAAAGAAGTGCGCGACACACTCATAAGACATGTGAAGCCCACAAAAGGTATGTAAGGTCCACACACCATATACCACTAATGTGTGTGGAGCCCACATCCAATAGAAACGGTGAAAACTAAAAACTATTAAATACGAAGCCATCTTTAAGCTGTTTTGTAAAGGACAACATAAAAAGCGTCTGATCTGTGGACTCTCAACTTGCCCCCATGGGAATCTTTTGATGAATACTACTTCTCAACTTTTGGTAATAATAAAAAGGACAATATAAGATCTTTTGATAAATACTACCTCTCAATTTTTGATAATAATAAAAAGGACAACATAAAATCAGATGGCGAGGCTTCTCTGTAATTCCTTGATAAAGTATGGTCCATTTCATTGGGGCACTGATCTGGTTCACTGGTAAAGCTGGCTGGGTAAAGCATTTCTGAAAAAATGAATTATGTCAATCAAATACACTTTCCGCATCACTTTTGTCTTTATAAAAAAGAGCCCTGCTATTCGCAGGAAATGGTTACAGGGAATCACACAAGGAAAATTGCGTTTAACCTAAAGATCCTAAACCTTCAATTGTAACTTATTTGGGTATATTGGATGGGAGTTCAAGGTGATGGTTCTTTTCTTCTTTTTTATCATACTTTGGAAGAAATTTATACACTAACATGACCCTAAGCCAACCCATTGCCACAAGGTATCAACTTCATCTTCGTAGGAGTTGAACTAACAATTTTTACTGCACCTACTACACAACCGTTGTGCCAATTGCCCAGGTTGGTGCCGATAAAAAAAAAATTTGCCCATGTTGGTGTTCTTTCCACTAGAGAACATTCTTTCCACTAGAGTACAATTCCGTAATTAAAACAAAAAACAGACTGTGTTCCTGCAATGTAGTACAATATGAAACAGGACTTGCACTACGAGTCTAAGCAATGCTTCCAGTTTGCCTTCTACCAGTTCCCTGCAAAGACAGCATTATTATCGCAATGACAAAGTACCACGCAAATAAATGAAGAGAGATATATGAAAGGACGGACGGATGAAATGATGAAGATTCATATAGTCATTTTTGAAATAACCAAAATCACACAGACGAACACAAAAGCAACCTTAAACTACTACTGCAGACAAAAGGCAGTGATCTACTTTCCTTCGATGACATAGTCCACCTTCCTTGCACCATGTTTTTTAGCTCAAAAACATCATACCGCTCGTAGATCCAATCAGTTCTACCAGATTATGAAAAAAACGAGAGTCTAATGATTAGCCTCAGGAGGCTGAGCATTCAAATCGAAACCACCGCCACCTCCACTTGTGGGTGCCGCTGAAGAAGCCTGATATGTAACAGGAAAAACCATTGAGGCGGGACCACTAGCAGTGGGTGCCGCCATGCTTCCTGGAACTCCTGTGGGGCCACTCATTGTTGGTAGTCTAGGGAGACTGTTAACTTGACCGGGCATTGGAGCACCAGGTGGCGCCACCATTGGTAGCATCATAGGAGCAGACATGTAACCTGACAATGTCAAAAGAAATCAGGGAAAACATTTCCCACAAAGCAAGATAGATGACACATTACATTGCACCTTTCCGACTACATATGGACAGCAATTGGATAAATGATAAATCTATTGAGAACATAATGCCGGTAATTTGATCAAGCATAACATGCTTAGAAGCATACCCGAAAAAATAATTGCCCGCTTAAATCAGAAGCATAGTAACATACACAAAAGGAGCTTGGTAGTCTATGTGACTACATAAAATCAGTACAAAACGTCGTATAGTTCAACAGCATAATCTAAATATCCAGATGGAGAACACATTGAAAAGTTTATCAGAGCCATAGATACAACCGGAAAGATGTTCGTCTCTCAAATAGCCTCTCTCATAACACTTCCCACACTTTACACCATTTACAAATGAAGGGTATATTCTAGATAAAAGTCATATCGAGATATTCGCAACCTTAACAATCCCTATCAACTTCTACGTGTTTCAAAACAGTTCTTTTTTCACCAGCGGTAAGAGACAGAAAAGCCATATTGCCAGTCCTGAACATCATGTCTCCTAAAGGTATATTCCCATAAGTAAACGAAGTAATATTCCTTACATGCCCGGCCTCGTCCACAGTGAAAGTAACTAAATTACAAGCAGATAGTTTGGCATATAGATAAAATCAAGTACCACAAAATTACAGGACCTACATGCAAATGCAACCACATGCAATAACTGTGTTGACAGCTAAGCTGGGGGTCAATGAATTTGTGTCCATACCTTACACTCCCCCAAATACATGTCATGCATCAACAATACACAGTTTATACAAATATTATATCTTCGAAAATATAAGAATTACACCCTGTTTACCTGGTGTACCAGGAAGTGGTCTTGGGAAGACTGGTGGTCGAACTCCAGGTAGTGAATTAACAGGAAATTGGCCATTCCCTGCAATTGGCATCATGGGAGTAGGAAGAATAGGCAAACGAGGCCTCATCTGGTTGTATGCAGGACCAACTTGCTGGTACACAGCAGTTTGCCCGAGATGTTCCTTGATCTTTTGGTCAATCAAACTTTGATTTTGTTGTGCCTCAAATTGCTGATAATAGGTTCTGACGTTTGCCTTCATAGAACACGAATGAGGGAAATGAAAAAATGTGGCATTTTTCTACCCATCAGAAAATAGAGAGAAGCATTCTTGAAGAATCTACCTTGTGTTTGTACCCTGCATTGTGCTGCTTTCTAACAGAAGGCTGAAAAAACAGAGACAGATAATAATCCATATACAAACTTTAAGGTGGTTGTAAGAGCAAAGGAAGGGTGGCTCAAAATATAAGACTACGACATAACTATTTAAAACCTCAACAATAATCAAGGCTTGCAAAAAAAAAAGTATATCTTGGTTAGGGTCTTTTTCCACCGTAAGCTCTAACAATAATCTTGTTTTAAAGATGACTTTAATGGAGCTGCTGAGGAGGGGGGTTGGCATAAATTTATGGTGGTTTAGGCATATGGGAAATCTGCTGCGAGGGTCACAAATCTTGAAGAGAGACATGACTAAGACAAATAACATCAGATAATGTCGCCGAGCCATGAAAATCCTCAATGGTTATGTAGTGTATTTCAACAAGTATAGCAAACCAGGGCCGTTGGACTGGCGAATGTGCAATTGTCCATTGTGCAGTGAGGTAGTGGTTCAACCCTTATGGATAGGAGATTGAACTCTTTGCTACAGGTGGGGATGGGATCGGGATATTATAGATTCTTCTAAAATGCAACCAAAACAAAAATATTGCAGTATGTATCTGTACACACTAATCTCTTCTTCTTTTCTTTGTAAACATATATATATATATATATGCACTTATCACAATATACCAATAAGTAACTAAGAACGACAAGAACTTAATGATAGTGAAAAACAGCTTACCGAGTCATGTGTCAGGTAAGTGTCACAATAGTCACAATAATACCTGTAAAAACAACAAACAAGAGACTAGAAATCTCTATGAACTTTCAAAACAAGATACAATATTAAGCCTATAATCATGATTACATTAACAAAATAAACAATGCGTACCGCGGCATGGTTGTGTACAGAGAGAGCCAAATGACCTGAAAATTTTGAAGGGGATATAATCATAAGCCCAGAAATCGAAAATGGAATAAACATAAATCAGGGAAACAAATGCCGATACAGAGGCTTAATGCAAATTACTCATTCATCTTCGTCAATTTTCTACCTCTCTTTTTATAAGTACCAACCAATTCCCTGTGCATACATAAACGGATTTTTGTAACACGAGAATGCCAGTATTGTCCTCAAAACAATATTTCCTTTGAACTGTCATACAACCAATCACCCTTGACCCTACTCCAGGGAGGGAGGAAGTTGTCAATGAGATGTGGCCGGAACACTCCTTTTGGTGTTAAGACAAATTTTGAAGATGGCTCGCATTTTGATTTCTCCAAAATTACCCGAAGGAAAACAGATTATACCATTTGGATGACTAAGAGCATCTCCAGTCTTGACCCAAACCCTTTCCCAAATTCAAATTGGGGCAAAAATCTTAAAAATCTCTCTCCAATCTTTTATCCAAACCCTTCCCCATTTTGGGTTTTACCCATTTCTTTGCCCAAATTTGGGACAATCCAAACCCTTTTCCCATTTTTTCAACGGCTAGTAGGACAGAGAGAGAAACGTACAGATGGAATGAGAGAGAGAGTTACGTGGTATTATCGTCGCCGGAACCTCTGATCGTTGCCGAGCCGTCAAGAGAGAGGTACCTGGTAGTTCTTGACTTCGATCGATTTAGGCCGATTGTTGCTGGAAGAGTTGAGAGAGAAAGAGAGAGAGGAACTAGAATTGGAACTGCTGCGTAATCGTTGCCAGAACTGTTGCCGGAGCCGCCGACCTTTGGCTTTGATTGTGGGAGTGAGAGAAAGGGATTACCAGTTCTGATGGCTCTACCCTATTTACGATTTCGCCATTAGGAATAAAAAAAA
>JAOTQK010000005.1:1789270-1803434 GCA_025642025.1 Rhododendron ferrugineum
GGTCAGAGGAGGCGGTGGCCAGTGGTTGCCAAAGACAGTTACTTGCACTTGTACGATTTTAGGGGGAATTTTGAATATGGAAGTGGTGTAGTAGAAGGGCAATTAAGTCATGTAAAGAAAAACAAAGTTTGAGTTTTGGCAGGAACAAAAAAGGTTTTGGCATTATCATTTGCCAAAAAAAATACATATATTTGGGTAAATTTGGTGTTTAATGGTTAGAGATGCTCTTACCCAAAAGGGAAAATGACGGTCAAGGACGTATTTGATAATTAATACATGTTAAGGACATTTTTAGCATTAACAAATGTTCTTAGCTTGTCCTTCACGGGTATTAATTATCAAAACACGTCCTGGGCCGTCATTTTCCCTACCCAAAAACGATTTTTCCCCAAATTTTGACTCAAATTTGAGTAAAAATTTGGGTCAAGGCTGGAGATGTTCTAATGCTTTCACTATCTTCAAGGGGTGAGCAATTTTTCAGTGCCGGGTGGGCACGGGCTACGTGGTGCCGAGCACGCATCTCGGCCGTCCAAACGTGTTTTGGATGGCCCCAATCTGTTTGGGCTTGAGGGGATATTTTGGTAATTTTACACTAAAAATTACCCTAATAAATTTGGACCGTCCAAACGTATTTTGGATGGCCGAGATGGTGCTCATCACCACGTGGCGCGTGCCCGCCCGGCAGTGAAAAACTTCTCGCAAGGGGTGTAAGTAAACACATCATACAATCCACACAAACCCCCAAATCTGCTTAACCGTTTCGGTTAACAAATCGTATGGGTTCCTAGGACAACTTTCCCTGCCTCATACCTAGAATTTGATTTTCTATTTCTTGCCACATAAATGGAATCTGACTATTGACTTTTGTTTAATTGGAATTTCACTCGATTTTTCCGGTACAAAGAAACACACACGACTGCAAGAGATGAGTCATGAAAGAAAAACACCTAATATTCGTTTTAACCGATGAAAATTGTGCATACAAACCGATAGGATTGCACTCGCTACTACGCTAGATGTACGCAAGCCCTATACACGCATGCACAACTATGTGTGCGTATATACATAAAGTACTAAGAGAGAGTACCAAAAATCGAAGGATCGGTGTAATTTGGGCAAAGAAAATGAGACAGTTCATGCCCTAACTGAGAAGAAAGTGAACGAGAGCATGGTAAAATCACCAAGGGTGGAAACGCGTGTACATTGGAATTAAAGCGTTACTAGCAAGCACACCTTGTGAAGTGTTGTCGGTGACCACGTCTCTAGAGGGCAGCCAATCTTTGACGAAAACGTTTGCAATGAACACGTTACGGTTGAATCTCTCCGGTTCCAATTTCGGCCTCCATTGTTTTAGAATGATACAGTTGAGAGAGACTTCCTTAGGTCTAATTGGATAGAAGGTAGAACCATTGTTCACCATGACTAGTAGGCCAGTTTAGTCAACTTTGAAGTATGCTTATTGCTCTCACTGGTTTATAATGATACGGTTGAGAGTTCTTTGGGTCTAATTGGATGGAAGGTAGAACCCTGTTCACTGTGACTATTAGGCCGGTTCGGTCAGCTTTCTTGTGTAGATTTTTTATGTATGAAAAGACAATTTAATTTGTATAAAAATATAAAAGGTCAGTATATTACATATATGTGTGTGTATATATAATATTAATTGTTCTTCACATAGAGAATTGGAAAATAATTTACTTCGTATTTGCTACTAAAAAAATAGTAATGAGTTTTGTCATACTGTCTTTTCTATAATTGTACTGTACTTCTTTTGTTGTTCTCTTAAATGTGAAGTTATATGATTACCTTTCATGTGTAGATTTTTTCATTTATGAGAAGACAATTATACATTTGTTTATAAAAATATAATAGGCATTACGATTAAAGAAGGTATTAATTACCCTTAAAAATCAATTTTTTTTTATAATTCCACTCCTTCTGTTGTCCTCTTAAATGTGAAGTTATAAGATTACCTTTCATTTTTATTTAAGAAAATACAATTACATATTCGTACAAAAAAGTAAATATAATTAAGGAGCGTATTAATTACCCTTTACAAGCAATTTAATGTCCTACTTTTTGGGGTAGTATTTATAATTTCTTTTTATTTATCATGGTAGATTTTAATTGTTTTAGTTTTTATATTTTGATCATGGTAGAATTCAATTGTTGTACTTCAAAAAGTGATCTACTTTAACCCCGTTATGACTCCACGGTTCTTGGCGATGAGTACGATGGCTTGCGGCCGCACGAAAAGCCTAGATTTCGGGCGAACGGAAAGCCCATTTATTTCAACCTTCTGACTTCTGAGAGCAAACAATTCAGGAGAGCTGCCAATTATGGATGGCATTGACAATTCCGCTTCCTGCGACAATCCACTCCCAGGTTCTCTCTCTCTCTCTCTCGACAAACCCAATAGGTGTATTTCTTTTATTATTCTCGTTAGATCTTCTTCGATGTTGTATGCCTTTTGTTATGTCTCCATTTCGTTGTCATTAGTTCCTCTGTTTTTGTATCTCCTCTCCGGATCTCTGATTCGATTGGGCGATCCTTTGGTATTTTCATCTCCTGTGGTGATGTGGGTTCTTTGTAAATTTTTTGTATCAGGATTAGTCAATATCAACCACAAGGGGGAGAAATGGGGAGTATCGGCGTCCCATGTTGTTTACCACTTTGGTACAAGCGGAACTTCTGTTGCGGCCGCCACTGCCATCACTCACCCTTTAGGTTCTTTCCTGTTTTTGTATCTTTTTCAATCGTTCTTGGAGCTTTATAGGCGTTTAGATGGTGAGAAAGGGTAAAAGAAAGGAAAAAGAAGAAAAATGAAAACCACACCGAAAAATGGTGAAATTTGGGAGAAACCAATAGATGTTAAGCCCCTTTGGATTGAGTGATTTGGTGAGAAAGAAAGGGTTATGATTTCTCGCGAAATTTGGTTTACCCCCTAAAAAGAAGGAAAACTCGAGTTAGCAAAACAAGAATAAAGGCAAATAGTATATGTGATCTGTTTCAACCTGAAATGCAGATGTTCTCAAAGTTAGGTTGCAAATGCAACTTGTTGGGCAAAGGGGTCCCTTAACTGGAATGGTATGAATTTAGTCATGATTATATTGGTTGGATATCAAATAAACGGTTAGATTATCTGGCTTATACCTGAAATTGACGAGAAGTTTAATCGTACATGGATGTGTGTAGGGAGGCCTTTTTGTTCAACTTGTGAAAAGTGAAGGGCCTAGATCATTGTACTTGGGGTTAACACCTGCATTTATGAGGTCAGTTCTTTATGGAGGTCTTCGATTAGGCTTGTATGAACCATCGAAGTATGTCTGTGGAATGGCTTTTGAGTCCTCCAATGTTTTGGTTAAGATTGCGTCTGGAGCATTCTCTGGTGCCATTGCAACCGCTCTGACCAACCCTGTGGAAGTTCTGAAGGTATTTCCATTTTCAGTCTTTCCATAACGATTTACACCTTGCCTTACTTCTTGCTTTTCTTATTTCAGGTACGTTTGCAAATGAATCCAAATTCAAGAAGAGGAGTAATAGGAGAAGCACACAAAATTGCTTCAGAAGAGGGTATAATTGGTCTATGGAAGGGGGTTGGCCCTGCTATGGCCAGGGCTGCTGCTTTGACTGCATCACAATTGGCAACTTACGATGAATCCAAGCGGGTCAAGTTCTAAGCATGCTATTTTTCGCTTTGAATGTCCCCAACGTAATTTTCAGAGTTTCTAATGGTTAAACTCTTGTTTAGTTTGTAGTCAGAAACTGGCATAGGGTTTGCTTATTCTGTCTTCCTGTATCACTTGTGTAAAAATATCTCTGTCCTGATTTCTCCTACTATCCTCTGTTGCAGGCTTTGATAAGGTGGACACCTCTTGAAGAAGGGTTTTATCTGCATCTAAGGTATGGTGTCACACTCACACTCCTAATTACCTGCCATGACTGCCCATAGAGTTTTAGTGAGTTTGTTAATGTTACGGTGAAACAAATATTGATAATCCAATACCAAACGTAGTTGAAAACATGGCATCTCCAAGTTTAGCCCATTGGGCCAACTGTGTAACCCAAACTTAAACACGTACATACATGTACAAAGCATGAAAACTTTTAATAACTTGTGCCAACTCTAATCTCAAAGCTTAAGTTAATATATCAAGTACACCCTCATGTACAACCCATCTTGCACATGGAGATGCAAAGAAGCAGGATGCAAACATGTATCATTAAATACAGATAAAAACACTTGAACCCAAGACCTCCCAGAAATTAGAGCTCTAATACCATGTTAGATCACCTCTAGGGCCAAAAAATGCATAAGTTGTTATAAGATGAGTCCAATAAATGTCAAGCTATCCAGCGAAAATCACGTGATTTAAAGGGGAAACAAATCCTGTGTTAATAACATTTCTCTGGTATTCGCCATTTTATATTGGTTTTGAATCATTGGTTTGAGTGTTATGAAACATGAGTGCTCAATAATGTCCTATTTTTATATCGACAAGAATGCCAATTGGAAATTAACAAGAATGGTAATCGTAATCTATGTTACATGGATCCTTCATTTTGGCTCAAGTACCCGTGTCGATGTGTCTGACACCCGTATCCTTTTGGACACTCGGATCCTCTAATTGTTAGGATACTTACAGAAAAGGACTATCCAATTAGCTAAAAAAGCGATATTTCGAGTATTTCACATAGACAGGAAATAGGGAAATAACAAAAACATAATTTTCTTTACCCTTTCTTGTTTAACTACATTTGTAAACACAGTTTACAGTACATAATCTTGGAAAATTATGCAATATATAATAAAAAAAGAGTTCAGGACGTGTTCCCGTACACGCACCCAAGCTGGGGACACATATCCACGTATCCTAAGATTTAAGTTTAGGAAGGTCCGACGCTTGGACTTGCACCCGCACCCGATACTCGCACCCGAGTCCATGTAACATTTTGTAAATCAACCATAATGCCAAGTACTCTTTCCGCTTTTCTTAAAACTGTATCTAACACTGGTTTGAACTTATGAAGCTCGAGTACAGTAGCAGGCTTGGTGAGTACACTCATTACCGCACCCGTGGACATGATTAAAACCCGCCTCATGTTGCAACGAGAATCTAAAACTGTTAGAACCTACAAAAATGGATTTCATTGTGCCTATCAGGTAATATCTCTTCTGTCTGATTCTTGTTTCAACATACTCCTGTTAACTGGATTCACTTAATTCTGTTCTTCTGCACAACGCAATGCCTAAATCTCAAAATTTCGCATAAGGTGCCCTTTGCATAGTTTGTTTAATATGCTTATTATGTATCATTCCAGGTTGTCCGTACAGAAGGTCTGCGAGGGCTTTACAAAGGGTGAGTTTTGATTTTGCCAGCATCATAAAATTATTAGGCTGTGATTGGATCATAGAGGGGTGAAGAGATTTATACAAGGAAATGCAAACCTCGATGAAAAGTACAAAGATAATTCAGTGAAGAATGTTTAATTTTTTGATTTCCTATTGTTTTGCATGGTAAATCCCTTCACAAATTCATGATCCAAAAATACCATGTTCGATTAACTCAGTTGTTATTTCCAGTACAGTCTTGTCCATCGTCAATATCAGGTTGTTAACATCTAATTTTTTTCCCAGGGGCTTTGCGATGTTTGCTAGATTGAGTCCACAGACTATGATCACATTCATACTCTGTGAGAAGCTACGGGAGGTTGCTGGATTGAAGGCACTTTAGTTCGCGGGACTGCCTGTTTGCGATTTTACTGGCATTTCAGAGGCAGAGCGTTCAGTTGTTTTCCTCGTGCTGAACTGTTGTGAAAGTGGCTGGTAGACCAGTTTGAAAGAACTGGCTTTTCAGTATAAGTATTTTTCTCAGATTCGATGATTTTTGCATACTGCTCCAATGTTCGGAACTATAAATTGATTCCAGCCAAGTCGCCCGACGCAAAAAGGCTTTTTCAAATGTTGTAACAATGTATTTTTGCCACCCCTGGAGGGTTTCTGGTTACCCATAGAAAGAGATGTATTTTTCCTACAAGCCCATTGTTCCGAGATCTGTTGTACTGTTCTCATGATTGTAACCACAATAATAATAGATTAATGTGTACATTTTTCCCCTGATTGAGAGTTTGGTTACCCAGATAAATATTGCACTGCAGACTTGGTGTACTTCCCTATTTTGCCTTTATTGCTGTTTCAATATCTTCTCACATTTATAGGTGAGAGATCACAGAAATTGGCGTGTATCAACTAAAATTTGGGCATAGAGTGTCGTTCCAATTTTATCGGATGTCCTCGAAGGGACCAAAAAAAAAAACTGGGCATATGGTGGATGTATTATAGTTCCATGGATAACTCTTTTTCTCCTCTAGGGTTTCTCGTTTGTAAACTTTTATTTGTTGATGTTTCAAGGTTTTGTCTAAAAGATTTAAAGAACCTGTTTGAAATGCCAAAAACTGCTTTGGACTTGTTTGGACGATGTTCAGTTTTATAGTTGAATAAATATACTCTAAATGCCACCCACACATGTTGGGACCCTAGCTTCGCGCTCGCCGTAGGAGAGGTGGGGTCTCCTTCAGATAGTGGTGTGATGTGGTAGAGTAATACTCTTTGATGGAGGTGAGGAGCTACCACTTTTCTGTTCAAATTTAAAAAGTATAGAAGATAAATGGAAAATCACACTTTTTGGTTTTCCTTTGTTTGCTTTGAGTGTATCACTTTTTATAATTTCTAATTTATTTGAGCTAATATTTTTTTATGTAAGTTCTTTAAAAAACAAGTTGTGATTCTTCACACTCCCATTTATTTATATCCTTATTGTTTGATGTCTACAGTATAAGATGAGAAACAAGTTTTTTAAAATATTTTTTTTATATGTATAGAATACCCATAAATAGAACGTTATTTGTACCCTATAAAAATTAAAATTAAAATTAAAATGGACCTAATTTGACTGTTGGATGTTAACCTACGAGAAGGGATGCACATAAAATGTAAGCATTGTAATTTGGCGGGGAAACCGAGGCCCGAGGATAAACATGCTGTGACCCCAAATCTTAGTCACACATTAATTCTTGAATGCTTTCACAAATTTTAATAAGTTAGAATGCGTGTCAAAGGACGTTTTTACATTCGCCCTCGTGTGCAAGTGGAGTGCAGTTGATGTCTCCCTTATACTCTTATGCACATGAGCAGAGTTTAATTCCCGTAAGCACTTATCCCTTCCCCAAATCCCCTAGAATATAGTAAATTAGAATTAACAAATAAAAAAAAAACATTCTCTCACGTGTCATCGGTTTTGTACTCACTCACGCAAATTATGTAACTTAGCCCCGACCGTGACAATTCGGATAAACAATTCGGATCAATTTACGTTCGCAACGGTATACGCAGCTGTCACTTCCCTTTCCAGTTTCTGTCAACAAAGAGGGACCTTTCCGTATACACACCCAGAAACTAGGGGGTATTTGGGGAAAAAAATTCCTAATTTACAGTTGGAAATCTACGAAGACCCAACTTTGCCATATACAGGATTAGAAAAAGACCCCACTTCTCCAGCTAGCACACAAGACAACAACGGCGCTGTGCGAGTAAGTGGAGAGAGAAACCAGAGAGAGAGAGAGAGAGAGAGACGGCATTAATGGCGGAAGGAGAAAACCCGCGAAAACACAGCGACGAGAGCGTGAAGCTGTTCGTAGGTCAAGTGCCGAAGCACGTGACCGAAGAAGAACTCCTCGCAATGTTCAAGGAGTTCGCTCTCGTCGACGAAGTCAACGTCATCAAAGACAAGACCACGCGAGCTTCCCGAGGTTCTCTCTCTCTCTCCAGCATTATTCAAATCTCCGTTTTATTCCAGTTGGCAATGCGCGATCCGACCGGGTCCTCGAGCCTTCTTCTAGATTTGTGCTGATTAATTGTGGATAATGATGTTTTAAAGCCTTAATTTAGTCGGTGAATGTTAGTATTGGTTATCTGCAGGTTGTTGTTTCGTTATATGTCCGACTAGGCAAGAAGCTGATAAGGCGGTGAATGCGTGTCATAATAAGAGAACTCTCCCTGGGGTTAGTATTGTTCTCATCTTTACCCATTGGTGTTGTTTATGATCTCTTCATGTTAATAGTGGATAAGTGTAGGCTTTTTGCTACATGAATTGAACAAGATAAACGAGTTTGATCTAATGTTTTACTAGAAGAGTCTGACGTAGGTGGATATTTGGATACCGTTAGATGAGTCGCGTCGCGTTATCTGGCACTGAGCCACATGTGAACTAGGGCTGCAAACAAACCGAGATGTTCATTATGGGCTCAGCTCGTTAGTAAATGAGTCGAGCTTGAGGTTGATTTTTAAGCTCGTTTATTAAACGAGCCGAGCTCGGGTTAGTCGTAACTCAGCTCGATTTTAAAAGCTCGGCTCGTTTGTAGAGGCTTGCCTCGTTTATGGGAGTTTGTGTAGTAAACAAACCAAGATCGAACACTTTTATAAGCAGAACGATTGGATATTACTGTTCTAGAACTTTTATAAGCAGAACGATGTTGACTGTAGAGATAGATGTCTTCTGGAGTGGTTTAAAGCATGCAGTGGAGTTGAGGACCAAGTGATCCTTTGACTTTATTTTACCCTACAAGTCTATTTTACTTTATTACAACTGCTGAACATATGGATGACATCAGTTACATGATGCATGAGCAAATAATCAAAAGCACATCAAATTGTATTCTCAAAATCTATTTTACCCTACAGTAATAGTTTACTTTGGGTTGCTTTGGAAGTAGACTTGTTTAGTGCTGAATTTGTTTGGGGAAAAGAATTGATCACCAATCAAGAGCTTCTGGAGAACCAACCTACCTGCTTACTTTGCAACAGTTCTGAGTACAACATTTCAGGATACTTTTTCAAGAACAAATAGAATGGGGAAAGGGGATATGCATTTGAAATAGGGTCCTATGACATGCATATTATTAGTAGGGCATGGTGTATGTATATTAGTCGTTAGTGTAAAATTAGGACATGTCATGGTTTAAATCATATCATCTAAAAATAGAAGAAAGAAGCTAAGCTCATCCCTGTTGAATGTCTTTCAGTCTTTGGAGTTTCAAAATCGTTGAGTAGTTGATTGGCCATTACATCTTGACCAATCGCAGTAAATATCAACTCTTTGTTTGTCAAACTCCATGCGATTCTAAAGTAACAGATTGTCCAGGCCAGCCTGCACGCTGATGCTTTTGAGTGACTCCTAGCTGAGTTATGAGTTCTCTCTTACGAAACTAGGCAATGTTTGGTCTGAACCTCAGGATGCATCATAGAAGGTAGGCTTTGAGGCTTACGTAGAAATTTGAAACAACTAAGCACTAAAATCATATCTTGTAAAAAAACATCTTACCTTGTTTTGCTGCTTCTATGCTTCTGTTTTGTATGGAACATGTTATTCTCTTTCTAATCTGCGGGTAATTCAGGCATCTAGTCCTTTGCAAGTGAAGTATGCAGATGGCGAGTTGGAAAGGCTAGGTGAGATATATTTTTGATTCTCTTGTACTTTTAGTACGTATTTCGCCCTTGAGATGGTTCTTGTAAACCATGCTTGTGCCTGTTCTCATTGTCCATCTTTCGCTGACTTACTTTTCTCTTTCTCTATCCTATGCTATGACTACATTTAAGTTGATCAATAAACTTTTGTTTTGTGATACAGAACACAAACTTTTCGTTGGTATGCTTCCAAAGAACGTTTCTGATGCTGAGCTTTCTGCACTATTTTCTCAGTATGGAAATATTACAGACTTGCAAATACTGAGAGGTTCTCAGCAAACAAGCAAAGGTACATCTTGTGTTCGTGCCCCCTTTTTGCTTTAATCCTTTCAAGTATTGTGGATTTAGTACGACCACATCAAGATCTGAGAACTTTCTTAAATTCTCATGCACACGTGTGTGTGCACGTGCATGCGTGCGTGTAAACTTAACTTTTATTATCCTACGTATCTCAATCATTGCAGGTTGTGCTTTTGTTAAGTATGAGACAAAGGAACAAGCTCTTGGAGCAGTAGAAGCACTCAATGGGAAACATACAATGGAGGTTTGTATTTGAAATAGGAAGCTATTGATACTATTATATGTATCTTGACAGCGATTTTATTGTTCAAGGCGATTGGTATGAGACTCATCTCATCGTACTAGAGTCTAGTCTAGGGAATAAGGATCTCAAGGGAGCTGGCTCTGGGTTTAATGTATAGTTTGCACACCTCTTGACTTGAACATCACAGACATTTCTAATCATCTGTACCTTGAAGGATTGGCCAAGGTATTGACATGGTCATTCCTTCCTTTTACTCTCTTTGGAACAACCAGCTTAATTGTTTACTGCTTTCAAATCTAAATTAATATGAACTAATGAGTTTAACTTGATATTGCTATGATTTCTTAGAATCTAGTTATGGCTAGCTGTAACAAGAAATATTTCTATGCTGCTTATTCCGGTGTCGATGTAAACATTGTCTTCTCCCAGGATCCATGAGATGGGGTGATGAGTTTCAATTGTAATCCTTGAACCGTTTACTTTCCTTCTATTAGCCTTATTGTCCTACTTTAGAGTATGTATTATTGATGCCCGTGAGTTAAATGGATCAGTTGCTTCAGTGATATAAATCTATTGTTGTGTTGCCTGTATCAGGGTTCAAGCGTTCCTTTAGTTGTCAAAAGGGCTGATACAGAGAAAGAAAGACAAGCTCGGCGGGCACAGAAAGCTCAGTCACAGGCTTCTAATATGCCAAATACTAACTCTTCACAGCATCCATCTTTATTTGGATCCTTGGCTATGGGTTACAGCCCCCCCTATAGTGGTTATGGCTATCAGGTTCTTTCCTCTCGACGCTCTTGTGTTATTACATTTGAATACTTTTTTGTGATGCAAATCATAGGTTAATATATTGAAGCACAGCATTGTTGTATGTTACAAAATGTTCCAACGGCGTAGCCTACTTTCTCAACTTCTAATCCTTAGCCTTAGTTTCATTGTTTGGTTCTTTCGTTGTGCTCTTCTCGTTATTAAAGTTGCATTTTTGTTTTCGTTTTGGTTTGGTTGTCTTTGTAGGCTCCTGGAACTTATGGACTCATGCAGTATCGGCTGCTACAAATGCAGAATCAACCTGCTTTTCAAAACATCATACCGCCAGTAAACCAGGGGAATGCATTGCATGGAGTCACACCCAATCTTGCCCCTAGTTTGCCCCCAAGAAACTATGCTCTGCCACCAGCAAGGTATGTTGGATCTCCTTATCCAGCAGTACCAGGGCTTCAGTATCCTGTGGCATATCCTGGGGGAATGATGAGTAGCAGGCCTTTGAGACCTGCAATTGTTAACAGTCCGTCTGCAGCATCTTCAAGTGTCGGTAGAAGTTCTGGAGGTCAAGTTGAAGGTTCTTGAAACTTTAATTGAGAATTCGTGCTTTTATTCCTTGCATCCTGTTTTCAGATTCATTTTGATCGCTACTTAGTCCATAAGAATGTCCTCTGAACCTAGGTCCACCTGGGGCTAATTTATTCATATTCCATATTCCTCAAGAATTTGGTGATCAAGAACTCGCAAATGCTTTTCATCCATTTGGTAGAGTCTTGAGTGCTAAGGTCTTCGTCGACAAAGAAACCGGTGTTAGCAAATGTTTTGGTAAGGATATCTTAGTCTTTAGTTTAGAATGAATACAAAGTGTTTTTCTGCGTTTAATAACCTTTCATCTGCAGGATTTGTTAGTTATGATTCACCAGCAGCTGCTCAGTCTGCAATTAATACGATGAATGGCAGCCAGTTAGTTGGTAAAAAGTTGAAGGTGCAACTTAAAAGAGACAACAAACAGAATAACCCTTACTGATTCAGACTTCAGAGGTAAGCAATGGATGGAAGGAGATCCCTACCACGAATGGCCATTTGCACCCCGGATCAGGATGTGGGTATTTCTGGAGAATCAGCTATTTTGTGGTGGGGTTGAGGCAATTGTGCCTTCTGTGCACTACTTCATCCTCCTTGTAGCTGACTCAAGGAATTGATGTCCCTCAAACTTGTAATTCTTGGTTCATTATCTGCCGTTGTATTCTGTAAATTTTCGTTACATAGAATTTCATTTAGAATTGGTTAGTACTTTATTAATTTCCCCTCGTGTACATTTGAATGTAGAATAATTCTTTGGAAGCATTCATTACAAATAATGTTGGTCTTCTGCAAAATTTTGCTTTTGTTTCAATTTATTCAATAACCAACAATATTTTTTTGCCCCTTGTTTCCTTCGTTGGAATCTTATGGAGTTTTCGGAGCTATATTGATGTGCTGGACAAAAACAAGGAATGACAAGTTAGTTCTCCCTGGGCTTGTATCACTGTCTTCCTTCCCTGTGTACAATGTATGTCATTGTTACAACTGCGTCCATGTGAAGATTGTAGATTTTGAGTTGTGATGAAACCTTCTTCCTCTCAAAGCAATGACCTAAATCAGTGTTTTGAAATACAAAGTCATGTGAAGTGCTTGTTCATTGTGTTGTTTCTTAGAAGATGTATCTCCCTATGCAGTGAATCTCAGGTATTTGCATCTCATATTCATGTGACATCTGATATGCTTTCTTCCTGTCTGTTTTGCTTTATTCTCCATTTTGCTTCATTCTCCAATTTGGTTGTTCAGTCACATCTGTTCCGTATGATCGTTTCTGTTGTGCAAGAAAAGAGGGTATTTTAGGATTTTTCCTTATTGGTTTGGCCCTTTGCTGTGTCCAATAACCTTTTGTGGCCTTGTTCTTATGGGTTAATGAGGTGGTATAAGAAATTTGACTTGTTACGGATAAAATCCTTTGACCCTGATCTTCTCTCTTATTTGTTTATTTTCAGGATGTTGACACAGGAGTGAAGCATTAATCTTTCTTTTTGGACATTTCAAGTTCACTTCACTTGCAAATTGCCATGGCATGTGGACATGGTCATGGCTGTGGGAAAAGAGTGCTCCCAAGACGGTGCAGTTGTATTTCTCTCCTCGTGTTGTTACATTGGAGTGGTTTACATATTTACATTATTCCGGATTGTGCAGTGATGTGTTTTGTGGTATTAAGTACATCCATTTTGCACTGAAGAGTTTGTAACTAGTGTCCAACTTGGGGTCGACTCATCTTGATGAAGGTGTCACTTTAGAAAGTGTCACACCCCATTTTGGAGTGCCGATTTTAGACGGTTTCTGAATAAAAGAGATGGATTGATGCATTATTCTAGCATTTAAGGTTGAAAAGGGTGCTAGTTACTAAGTTGGCACTTAAATTCTTGTTTTATGAGTAACAATCGTTACCCTTCTCCTTGCACCTTGGTAAGTATGTATTCTTGTGGCCTTGAGAACTTGCGATGGAGTTGTGAAGGAGTTACTTGCTCGATCTCAATTGCCCTGCTGATTGGCTTATTGCTAGTAATGAAACATCAAGTGATTGTCAATCCCTTGATTTGAAATCAAGTTATTTTACGGAATTACGCAAATTGAGCTTGTCAAGTGCCTCAAGCCTGTAAAATGATCCGTAGGGAATCTCAAGTCATTGGCCTATCGATCCAATCAAGTGGTATTAAGGTTATTTTAGCTCTACTTCTTTAATTGTCTCCATGCTATTATTGACTAGCTTTGGGAAGTTTTCTTTTAGCCAAAAGTCTTAATGAGGGTCGATAAAGTGAAGATAAGAACGTCAAGGTCACCTCCATAGTAGGAACGGGTAGACCTGTTATTGAACTATTTTCTGTGATTCCATATTGTATGGAACAACCTGTGCTGAATACTGGTGGATGAAGCCAAAGTGCCCGATTCTTTGCTCCAGACGTTGGTATGCTCCTCCCTCCCCACCTAGTAGCAACAAGCAATTACCCTCAGAGAGTGGAAGATATATCCTGAACAATCTATCGAGCCCTGTACTTGACATTTCTAATGAAAAAAGGCAGATGAGGTCCTTTGAGAAGATTTTTTCTGTTCTGGTAATCATGCATGTATGTTGTCCCTTGCCTGTTGATGCATAAGTTTGTAATCTTCTTCTTGGCAGTGTTTATGATAAAAGCTTGTCACCTGTTTAGTGGTTACATGAACTTCTCTCTCTATATGTTTTTCAGAAAAAGAGAGCCAGGGAAATAATTTCATCAAGATAGGAAACACGTGTTCTTGTTCTTTGA
>JAOTQK010000005.1:1808492-1823206 GCA_025642025.1 Rhododendron ferrugineum
TTCTCGCTCTCTTAGTGTTTTCGTGATCAAAGTCTTGAGCAAGTTCATTATTTGAACAGCATGCATCAGAGCCGTCAACGGATCAGACATCTAATCAACAACAAAAAAGGCCATGTGAAAAAACGCGATGCTCAAGATTTAGCTGAACTAGCCGAATTCTGATTGAGTTACACGAGTTTCTTTTCATTTTCTACTTTTTTTCATTTGATTGTGGCACATCCATTTACACCAAGGTAGAACTTTATCAAGTTTTCTATTTTGAAGAAGTAGTGTGTACACATCCGCGTAATACATAAGAAAGGGTTCTGTATAGAGGACTTTATCTACTTTCACCCAAGAGCTAAAGGTAATCTGGAAAAAACTACTCCCTCCGTCCCATTTTTATTGTTCATTTTTGAATTGCGTGCCATTTTTGAATTGCTTATATCTTTCAATCTATAATGTTTTTCATAATTTTGAAAACTTTGTATTATAGAATCAAGATCTATCAAACAAGATCCATATTGCATATTTTTCAAGATCTATACTAAAAGATATAGGCAAAAGACATAAAAGAGACAAACAGAATAATGGACAATGAAAATGGGACGGAGGGAATATTTGTTTGCATTTGTGCAAAAATATACTCCACATTCAGAGAGTAAATCTGTATAGGTTTCAAACTAACTTGACGATCTACGTTTAGCTGAGATAGCTTTCAGGCAAGTTAAACTGGAGAAGGGAAATCTATGCAAACAACCCAAAGTATACTGGGTTAAGCTAATAAGGGCTATACACTTCTTGTGAGGACTTCTTTTGAGGTTTATTCACTTACCTGAGTCATGTTCGGAGCAAAAACCACCGCAATATTTCTTGCATTCATTTTGTTGGATTCCTCTAGTTCAACAACATCAGCCATAAGATCAATCACCCAATGAAGCAATGCTGATTCAGTTGGCTGTAGCTCCTTCACTAGTTCAACGAACTCCTCCTCCGTGCTGCATTGCAAAACTTGTTCAGGGGAAAGCCCATCTAAGACACCCGAAGGAAGTTCTCTGAACCACGCTTTGATCAACGCTGCCAAACAATGGACGTCAATGTCATCTGGCACAATCCCTCTGTTCAATTGGCTCCTCACGTCCTCCTCGTGACTGTTTTCTGGGTTTATGCGAAAAATCCCTTCTGCCTGAGAAATAAACTTACCATTCAGATAAACAAAAAGAAAGCTTCCAATGTCCATTTCAAGTTTCAACCATGTCGACATTAGAAAGTATTGTTATACCTTTAGACCTCCTTGTGAGTATAGCCTATCTTGCATTAGCAAGAGAATTATAGGTACACTGTTGCCTCTTGAATCATAAGAGCACTGCATTGATTCTGCCGAGACGCCAAAAACGCTAGCACTGAAGCAGTTGGATACTAAAAGTTAGTATTTGTACTCACAGTAATGGGCATACAATACTACTTTATCTTTTGCTCTATTAAACAAGTGTATCTGCTTGTACTAACATACCCATTTTCCTATTGTTAAGATTTTACAAAAGAAAACTACGGGTACAGATGCTTAGTTGATGTTTTGTGCAGTAAGCATCCAAAGAGTGAAGTTCTATTCACTTTAACAAATGCTGCTTGAGGTTTCCCATAAAACCCCTGAATCCTAATAAACCCATTTGTCTTCAGTATTTACAACAGGCAGTCCACATCAGCTCGAAACCAATCACCTCCTATTCCTCACTCCTCAGATATTTCCGAGGCTTTCAAATCTCCTCTAATCAGGAGCATAAGAAACCCCGTTTAATTCAGTGGATTTTACCTTGTGCGGGCGAAGTTAAACTTAATAACCGACGGGTGCTGGTACTATTTCAATAGCAAATCTGGCTTCGGAGGGATATTTTGGTACCGCGCTTGCAATTGGGTGGTAGGCTACTATGGGAAGCTTTCGTGTGGTTCTAGCCTGGAGGTGGAAATCTGGGCCATGTACAGAGGTCTGACCATAATTTTGAGGAAAGGCACGCAGAATGTTAAAGTGGAGTCGAACTCACTTATTGCAGTTAAACTTATGAACGAAGGCCCTCCAGACGAACACCCTCACCGAGCACTAGTTGAAGACTCAAGAAGTCTTTTGACGCACGCTGGAGCTACTCTCTCCCATATCTATCGTCTAGCCAACCAAAGTGCTGATAATTTGGCTAGACTTGGTGCTGAACAAGCAAAGGACCTGGTGGTGACAGCTGAAATCCTGCCTGAGACACGGCCCTTTATTATCGCTGACTGCCTAGGTGGCTAGGTGTCGGACGCCTCCAAGACTGAAATGTTTCAGATTTAGTCTTACGCCTTGCTCGGTTGGCTTTCTGAGGAAAATTTTCCAATTCAAAAAATACTCATTACTCATACTTCCAATCATTCCTCTCCACTCATTACCCCTATCTCCAATCATTATTCTCATTTCTCTCTCTATCTCTCTCCACTCATTACCCCTACTTCCAATCATTACTCTCATTTCTCTCTCCACTCATAACCCCAAAAAATTTCTCAAAAACTCATCCAAACACAACATTAGTCTCTTTCCACTTGCTTTTGGTTCTAGCTATTATGCTCTCGATGCCCCAGACTATGGACATGTTCTTGATGACTTTGTTTGAGGTTTGATCTATGAATTTCTGACGTACCAAAAAGAAAATTTTGTCTTCAGTCACAGCAATTCCACTACACTGTACATTTATGGTAGAAACCCCGAATTGGCAAGATTTCAGGTAAACACTGAAAAAGTCCCTTGGACCAAAAGGGGGACTAAAAGACATGTACTACTATAAGAGAGTGGCTTTGAACAAACTTGATATTCTAAAACTAACTTTCACAAGAAATTTAGAACTTGGCTGTTTCGAGTCTTTCGACCATAGTAAGGGATACCCAAATCAACATCGTTCTAAATTTGATAAACCCAAGAAGCAAATGTTTCCCCTCTTTCGAAATCTTAGTCGCAAGTTTAACTTATACGAAGTTTTGAAAATCGCTAGGCGCTAACTAGTTGGCCGCCTAGCGCCTTGGCGGAGTGGCGGAAACTAGGCTCCGACTAGTAGACTGCCTAAATCTAAGTGTTGGACTAGCGCCTAGGCGGGAACTAGGCAGCCGAATTTTAGAACACTGGACTTATCCCCCTCTTTCGAAATCTTATCGGAAAACTAACACAACAGTAAAGTCAACAAGCAGCAAAAACAAAAGGGGACCAGATTTAGAAACACAGCCGGCCCTGATATTTTGGGGCTCTAGGCGAATTTAAAAAATTGCGGGCCTTTAAGTCAACTTCAAAACAAAACTAATACTCCTATTCAATAAGATAAAAACCAAACTAACGCATCATTAAGAAATATTCGAAGCAATCACTTAAAATTTACTCTTTCCTTATTTTAAACCGCGGAAGTACTGATTATGCACTTATGAACTTAATCTCAAAGACTTATTTTATGGAACAGTAATACTATGTACTTTTTTTAGGCCCTCTTCCTATCAAATTTTGGCGACGCAAGACGAAGGCTTTGCTAAGGACCGGTACTATTTAGAAAGTACTAGCTTTGTACAACCTTTTATTTTTTTTGTTATCAGACGAAAATGAGCTTTGAAGAAGTTGATAACCTAAAATTGCAACCAAAAAACAGATCAACAAAATATTGAAATTATGGAGAGGGACCTGGCACTAGGAACTTTGGAGGGTATCTCGACTTCGAACTCGACAGGGAGGCCCTGAAACCCTTCGAAGCGGTCGAAGGTGACGTGGGCCACGTGCTGGACGTCGGTCGGCCAGCCGATCTCCATGTGGTGGAGGGCCGCGATGTGCTCCTCGCCCCGACGATCCACTCGGCAAGACACCATTGACTTCCTCAGAGCGGCCAGCAGTATCTCGATTATCGACAAATTGCTGTTCGTTTCTTCTTCTTCTTCTTCTTCACCTGCTTTTGTTCCCTTCCCACAGCCGCCACGGCACCCGATGCCGTCCTTTGTCACCATTACCATTCCTATCGCCATCTCTCTCTTTCTCTCTCTCTCTAGATGGAGGTGGAGCAGGGTGGGAGTGAGTGATAGGGGAATGGAGTGGTTTGAATCTGTGTGGTGGTAGTGTTTGTTTGTATTTGAGGGTTTGTTTTGTTTATTTTGATGAAAGTGGTTTAAACTTCGATGTCCACCACGACTCTGACCTTCAAACGGCCACCCGTTTTTTAAAATTTTCCCTTTTACCATCCTGACTGATACTTAAATTAAGCCTTGCCTTTTGGAAGTAACTACCAATATGCCACGGATCCGGATTCCTCCCCGAGTATCTACGATCTGGATGAAAACCCTCACACGATTCTCACTTAATTAACTATTACCGGTTAAGCATAACAAACATATCTGAACTATTGATCGTCGAGATGGACAGTTCGAATCCCATGAAAATTGTCGCACGATCCTTACTAGGGAGAATTCTTATAGAAGATCCGGATCCCATACGCCACTAACCTCGTTAGAAACGGTACCTAGTCCCTAGCCTACAACAGGTTTCTTCGGGCTGTCCCGATAGGTACTCGAGCTATGGATTGTTTGAAATTTAAATAGTTGACTTCCATTTCTATTGTGCTTATGAAACTCAAAGCTCGATCTGAGCAAATACTACAAGCCAATCGAGTTCGAGTTGGCTGGCATAGCATAAAGTACTGCTCCTATATGGAGTAGTATCTTGGTAAACTGAAATATTATTAACATCTTTCGTGCCCTCAAGTCAATCCGAGCTGAACTTTGACTAATTTAAGATACACTCTTTTGTGAAATACTCCGTAATAAGTTATTGGGTGTTAGATCTACAAATATTTTGTAGTCTATCGGTGGACATCTTGTACATATATCAACAAAATCCCTTTGTAGAAGATTGTTACTCTGGTTCTACCGCTTGAAGATATTATTGGGTTCAAAATCAAGTGTGCAATTACAGTGGCGTGTAAAATAGTGATACATCTGAGTAGCACGAACTTTTTTTTTTATAACTCATTCAACCATTACCATACTATGTTTTTTTTTGTGCACTCTTTCACGAAATAATTCAATGCCCTTGATAAAAAAAAAAACACAATGTTGTCAACAAAATTCATTTGGGAAAAAAGTTCCATATACTCCAACCACAATTGATGGAAACTCAATATTTAGTTTAATCAGGTTTGGTTTGGTTTGGTTTGTTTTTACAGAATATTTGGCAAAGAGTTGATGAGAATAGCAGGTGAATTATAACAAATTAAATTTGATCATCACTCAAGAGGAATTGTTGGAGGGTTGATCATCAATAAGAGGTCAACTCCGTCAATTAGGCAGATGGTCAAGCCTATGATTAGTTTCTTCCTTTTTCCTTTTCCCGTTAAAGCTCTGGTTTGGATGCTAAAATTATGAAGTTGAAATGCGAACCCCAGGGATTGGTTTGGTGGTCAAGATTTGAGATTTAAAAATTTGCTTCCTCTTAGATCTCGGGTTCTAAACCTCTCAATGTTACTACAAATTTAATTGGGCTCTCCGTAAATGGACGGTGAGATTAACTCTTAAAATTAATTGAATTACGTGTGTCCGGACACCTGAGCTACCAAAAAAACCAACATTTAAAAGCGAAAAGAGCGTTTGTTGCCCGCAAGTTAGGACAAGGTGGGCAAACTTTCCAAAACTTGTGGGGGTGCTTTTCATTTCAATGGCGTGTGCGAAGGGAAAGATCTGTAAAGATTTGTTTCCTTGCTTTATTTAGTTTCTCCAAACATTGTCATTTTACCTTTGGAGCCCCCTCAGTGTCGGCACAAATCTACGACGGATGGACCTCGGGCTCGGGTCCAGCCTGGACTATTTATTCTCATTCTCAATTCTTGTTTACGCTCTTGTATTTAATTTTTACACTTGCAAATATTAAGAGTTTGAGATGTTTTAAATACAGAGTCACGCAAGCGTATGAGCTTTCTGCTCACGCACGTTCATTATGTAACTAATAGGTCTACGTACAATTGGGTTTCATTTTTTTAAATCCAAAAAGTCAATTTCAATCTCTTTTTTTTTTTAACGGCATCAATCTCAATCATTCATTTTGCTACCCTTGTCGAATTTCTCGTCTCACCAAATCAAACTGATCATAGATTGTTGTCACTTTTACGAACTATCCGAATCATACATTGGTATCATTTTGGTACAAGTAGAATAGGCTAATTTTTATGAAATCCAGATGAAACCCATGGAGTACTATTATGTAGAATAGGCTAAGGTCACGTCACCGACTCTCGTATTGAAGGTTGCTTTTTCCCTATTATAATGTCCCCACTGAGTTAATTAATGAAAGCTTTTTAGGACATTTTAAGAGAGTTTTGAATCAATTGATCTTAATTGGTCAAAGGAAAAAAAGTGATTTGATAGCTTTTATTATCATACCCGTGAGTCTCGAAATATATGCATGGGAGATTGAAGTTGAAGGTGACATTTTTCTTGAGTGACATTAATGTGATTGGTCACTTGATTTTATTATGTATCAACTACCGATCGATACCAAAAGATAGGTCACATGAATCATAACGTAATGTAGAATAAAATTTGTTTAATGCTAACACAACCACGTAATTGCTTTTCAATAAGATTCGGACCCTACGATTATTTTTCTTCCATCAGTCTATGTCATTTAGAGTTCGATTAAGAGACGGACAACCAAAAGAAAAAAAGAGCGTGCAACACGTATTTTATGCTAATACGGCGTGTGTGCTTTTTTACCTTTATTTATTGGTGTTAAATGGTGACTAGCTGGAGAATGGGAGGAGACGACAATAGCTCAGATCTGATTTAAGTCAACCAGACACTCGCACGCAATGTGTGTATTTTTATCTTTATTTGGGGATCGTACTAAACGATGATTAGTGGGGGAATGAGAGAAGATCACAATAGCTTAATTAGATTCAATTTAGGTTCTTCAACGCCCATGCGGACTCCCTCCGGAAGCTACAACTAGTATTCTATTTTTTGTAAAGGAATAATGGTATTTGTTTAATTTCAATTTGAGGAAAACCACTACGAGTTCTACAATCCTTCCTCTTTGTTCTATCTGTTCGTTAATTTCTTTTTGTCATTTTCAGTTTGTCTTTTTCTGACTTCGGGGCCGTTCCGCTAAATAAAAGTTAAGTGGCTTATTTTTTTGTCCTTATTCAAAAAAAAATCGTATCACTTGGTTTATCATCATTTTTTTTGGAGATTATTGCATCCTCATGACAAGAGGAATCTAAAAAGTAATTTTTTTTTTATCAAAATCCCATTTTTTTTGAATAAAAACGAAAAAATTGGCTTATTGGCTTATTTTCGTCTTTATTCAAAAAAAAAAGAGAGCTTATTTGGCCATTTTTTGCGGGAAAGCCAGGTGGCTTTTCCTCTTCTTGTCTTTCTTCAATGAGTATTATCTTGTTCTTCAATTCTTACTAAAATAAGTCAAAAAATTGACCCTCGGACGGCCTGTCCATTTTTACCTTTTTGTTTTTATATTTTCAACCGTACATTTCAACTCCATTTCAAGCTTCTAGTTTGGGTCAAGAGAGATGCTACATCCTTACCATTCATCCACTATATTTTTTGTGGGGTCATTTTGGATCCCAAAAATATATAGACAAATGTTCATAAATTTTAGAATAATATTTTATGGGGCCCTGTAAAAGCATTAGAGAATTATACCGTCCTTCCCTCTTCTTGTCTTTCTTCTATGTTACTGTACTATTCATTTATCTGGTTTTTCAAATTTTACGAGGGAGCAGGGTTGCGGACACAATGCGAAAATAAACCAACACGCTAATTTGTTCAGCAATGAAGCAACGCAACAATTTGTTCAGTGAAGCATGCAATTTTCGAGAAATGAGAGATATGCTCGATGCTCTACCATTATATACCCACCCGAAATAAAAACAAAGAAAGAAAAATACAGCTTAAACAGAAAAAAAAAAAAAAAAAAAAGGAGAGAGACGAGGATTGAAGAAAAAGTCCATAAAAGCCTATTAACTTTGCTTAACCAAAGATTGCTTGCTTTCTTGTTGCGTAGATGATAATTTTTTTTAATATAAGCTACCAGATAGATATATCATTTGTTATACAGATACAACGTAGAGGTTTTTTTGTGTGCGGGAGAAGACTAATAGTAAAAGAAATATATAGTGCACATCACAGCTATTATGATGTGAATAAACTCTGTCGCTCCGCTAAAAGAAATCATGGAATAACAACTCAAGCTGCGACAATAACCAATTGAACCAAGGACAAAATAGGCAAAGGCAAAAAGTTGGTCCTTTTGATGAAAAGTACAGTAAATCCCAACTCATGCTTACAATTTAGTAAGTATAATATAGGTGGATTAAAGTAAGACTAAAGGTTGATTCCCAAACGCATGTTTGTTCTAACTTCTAGTTTTTCAAACACTGTTTCAACTCCATTTGAAACTTGCAGTTTTGGGCTAAGGGCATGCAGTTTAAAAAGGAAAATAAAAAAAAGGCCAACGGCATTGTAAAATCCCAGATTTTCTACCATTTTAAATTTCGTAGTTTCAAGTTTGAAAAATATAAGATTCAAGCCCTGCGTCTAGAGGTGTCAAACAGCCCGTTTACTTTATCGTGTTGTGCATTGCCGGTCCATTAATTTAATCGGGTCGTGCTTTGCCATTTTTTAATCGCGTCGCGTCGTGCTTATGTTGGCACATCTCCAACCGAATTTCGTCAGAATGGAAAAAAAAACTCTGAAAAGTGTAAAATATTTATCAACTCAAAAGAGTGAAATTTTGTGTTACAGTATAATATAAGAAATTAATATTTTTGTTTGGTATTAAAATTAGTATTTGGTGTGCCATGCCCTTTCTTGCCCGTCTAGAACCGTGTTGTGCCATGCCCATCTAAGACCGCGCCGTGTTGCATTTAAACGTGTCGTGTCCGTCTAAATCCGCGCCTGTGCCATGCTATGCCACATTTAAATGAGTCATGCCCATGCCGTGCCATATCATTCCGGCTTGTTTGACACCTCTACCTGCGTCGCTCCGATTCGTTTAAAAAAATTTCCAAAAATATATCTAACTCCATTTAAAACTTATTGTTTCGGCCTAAGGTCATGGACCATGCTAAAACCCCATCTTTAATTTGTCCCAATCATCGAGGGCGGCCCAATGATCTGAGCCCAAAAATCCTCTTTGTAGTCTAGTCCAGTTCCAGTCCCAGTCCCATCCACGCAGCTTCAACAGTACATTTCAACTCCATTTAAAGCTTCTAGTTTGGGCTAAGAGAAATAAAAAATAAATAAATAAAAATACAGCATAAACAGGAAAAACAGAGAGACGAGGATTGAAGAAAAAGTCCATAAAAGCCTATTAACTTTGCTTAACCAAAGAATGCTTGCTTTCTTGTTGCGTAGATGATAATTTTTTTTTTAATATAAGCTACCAGATAGATCATTTGTTATACAATTACAACGCAGAGGTTTTTTTGTGTGCGGGAGAAGACTAATACTCCATCCGTTCCATATTGAGAGTCCCACTTTCTCTTTCTTGTCATTTATCAAATCAAAAAATCAACTACTTCAGTGTATAATTTTTCAAATTTTTTCGCACCATATTAAAGATCTTGATTAGTACTTTAATTTGATGCGAAAAAATTCAAAAAATTATATACGGAAGTAGTTGATTTTTTTTATTTGAAAAATGACACGACTTTTCGTGGTGGACTCTCAATATGAAACAGAGGGAGTAGTAAATTAAAGGAATATATAGTGCACATCACAACTGTTATGACGTGAATAAACTCTGTTATGACGTGAAAACATGAAATAACTACTTAGCTACGACAATAACCAATTGAACCAAGGACAAAATAGGCAAAGGTCAAAAGTTGTTCCTTTTGATGAAAAGTAAATCCCAACTCATGCTTACAAGGAGTATAATATAGGTGGATTAAAGTACTAAAACACAGCGGATCAACAAAAGTACTAAAAGACAGGATGATCCCCATAGGCATGTTTGTTCTGTCTTCTTTAGTTTTTCAAACACTGTTTCAACTCCATTTAATGTGGAGTGGTTATTTTGTTTTTTGACTTTTTTAAAGTTCTTTTGTCCCACTCTCTCTCTAAACTTTTCTCTTTGGTAGGTTATTTCAAAAGTCACAGCAGCCCCCTCCTTCCCCTCCACCCCAATGAATTTTACACTCATTTTTTGTGGCAGGAGGGGAGGAATTTCTCCTCCAATGGGATTTTTCTCTCCCAATCTTTTGATTTGGAGTTTTTTTGGGTGTTTTTGTGCACAGATTCTTCCTACCTCATTTGTTCTGATTATTTAAAGCTCGTTTTTTCCACTTTTTCCCAGATCCGAAGTTCCTGTTACGCGTGTCGTGGTCAATGGGTTCGGTGGTGGCTATGATGGTGAGGCTGCGGCGGTCTTTGGTTGGGGCAGAGGCAGACGTTTTAGGGTTCTCTGGTTCCGTTTAGAGCTCGATTTGGCATTAACACGGTGCAAGGCATGTTGATCTAGAGTCGGTTCGGCTCCTCTTGCGTTTCTCATATTTCGGTGCTGGGGGCAGAGCGTCTGCAGACAGCGCCGATGTTGCTCGGCGTTTTTCTGTGGAGTGGTGTCTTGTTTTCTGTTAGGGTTGGGTTTGGGTTGATTTTTCTTTTTGGTCTTTTGGTTCTTTTCTTTGGTGTCTCCAGATTTCTCCCCGTTTGTGGGGCTTCTCTCATGCCTGTGTGGGTGGTTCTGTTACTTTCTGCTGTGTTCCGCCTGTTTGGAGTTGAGGGTTTAGTCTATGGACGGAATCCCCTCCTTTTGATTTCTTAATCCTTGTTTAAGGATTGAGTTTTCTCCTGATGTTCTGTTCTCTTGATCTATAATATTACCTGTTATCGTTGTGGCAAAAAAAAAAAAAAAAACTCCATTTGAAACTTGTAGTTCTGGGATAAGGGCATGCAGTTTAAAAAAATGGAAAAAGGAAAAAAGGCCAACGGCATGCTAAAATCCCAGATTGTCTACCATTTTAAATTTTGTATTTTCAAGTTTCAAAAATATAAGATTCAAGCCCTGCGTCTAGAGGTGTCAAACAGTCCGTTTACTTAATCGTGTTGTGCCATGCCGGTTCATTTATTTAATCGGGTCGTGCTTTGCCGTTTTTTAATCGCATCGTGTCGTGCTTATGTTGGCACATCTCCAGCAGAGTTTCGTCGGAATGAAAAAAAAAAAAAAAACTCTGAAAAGTGTAAAATATTTATCAACACAAAAACGTAAAATTTTGTGTTACAGTATAATATCAGAAATTAAATTTTTGTTTGGTATTAAAATTAGATTTGGTGAGCCATGCCTTTTCTTGCCCGTCTAGAACCGTGTCGTGCCCATCTAAGACCGTGCTGTGCCGTGCCACATCTAAACGTGTCGTGCCCGTCTAAAACCGCGCCCGTGACATGCCATGCCATGCCACATTTAAACGAGTCATGCCCATGTTGTGCCGTGTCATCCCGGCTTGTTTGACACCTCTACCTGCGTCGCTCCGATTCGTTTAAAAAAATTTCCAAAAATATATCTAACTCCATTTAAAACTTATTGTTTTGGGCTAAGGTCATGGACCATGCTAAAACCCCATCTTTAATTTTGTCCCAATCAACGTGGGCGGCCCAATGATCTGAGCCCAAAAATCCTCTTTGTAGTCTAGTCCAGTTCCAGTCCCAGTCCCATCCACGCAGTTTCACGTCTTCTTTTCTTCTTCTTGCTTCCCAAGAGAAGAGAGATTCCCTCTACTCCAACCTCTACTCCATCTTCCATCTCTCTCTCTCTCTCTCTCCTCTCCCCGATTGTGTATATATTCAGAGACACATATCTTCTGCTATCGCACTTAGGTTATCACCAATATGATGATCAGAGTCCGGAGCAGAGACGGGTTAGAGCGAGTCACGCTCGACAACTCAACCCGCCCGCTCACAATCGCCCAACTCAAATCCACAATCGAGTCCCAACTCAGAGTCCCCGTCCCCAACCAAACCCTATCCACCAACCAAAACCTCCTCCTCGCCAAAACCCCGCACGACGCCGCCGGCTTCACCGACATGTCCAACCCCCAAACCCTAATCTCCGCCCTCGGCATCGCGCACGGCTCGATCGTCTACCTGTCCTACGAGGGCGAGCGGACCGTGGTGGGCCCAAAACAGTTCAACCCGGCCGGGTCGTTCGGGCGCAAGATGACCATGGACGACTTGATCGCCAAGCAAATGCGGGTCACCCGGCAGGAGAACCCGCACTGTGAGCTGGTCTCGTTTGATCGTGACGCGGCCAATGCGTTTCAGAACTATGTTAATGAGTCGCTCGTGTTTGCGGTGAAGCGGGGTGGGATTATGTACGGCACGGTGTCGCCGGAGGGGAAGGTCGAAGTGGATTTTATTTACGAGCCGCCACAACAGGTTAAATCTTTAATTTTGCAGATTTGATGTAAAAAAAAAAATCTCAATAAGGCTAATGGATATTAAATAGTATCTGCTCTAATATAGAAAGGGAGAGCACCAATTGGTGTGAACAAATTTTTGAAGCTGTTGCACAAAAGTAGTTTTCAACATTACCCTTAAAAGACAAAATTTTGCAACTATCTTTGTTACTATGACATAGCTAAATTGTTAGGACAAAGTAAATAACTCGAGCTCAACTATACCATTACCACACGTGCCCAACTTGTTGTACTAACTAAAGATACACAGTAGAACGTGGGAATTAGAATTGAAGGGGAACCGATTGTTAATTTTCACTCATTCCCCTTGACATGGTTGCTACCCAGGGTTTAGGTGCTAATTATTACATGTATGTCTACCATCATGACGGGACTACATTTATCTAATTGAGGCAAAGCCATGGACAACAATGTAGTCAGAAAGAAGTTAGAGGAAATAAGTATTATACGAAAAGGCTTAACGCGGCATTGCCACGGTAATGAGTAGTATGCAGTAACTATGCAAAACAAGTGGGCAAGGCCTGTATTAATTGGTTAGTTACATAGTTACTAGACCCTTTAGTGTTCCTTCCATTCTAACCAATGTGTGAGGGTAGAATTGCTGACAAATTCGGAGAGTGAAATTTTTTGGTTGTAGATTACGATAACGTTTTCAAGATAGATCTGTGTACTGAATAGAGTGGGCCAACTGCAACAGGGCACTGAGGAGAATTTGATACTTTTGCGAGACCCTGATGAGGAGAAGCTGGTTGATGCAATCGCGATGGGGTTGGGAATGAGGAAAGTAGGGTTTATATTTACTCAAACGATCGGTCAGAACAAGAAAGATTACACCATGTCGAATGTGGAGGTTTTGCAGGCAGCAGAGCTTCAAGCGGAAGGGGATTTGAAGGAGTGGGTGACGGCGATTGTGAAATTGGAGGTGAACGAGGAAGGTGGTGCTGATGTGCATTTCGAGGCATTTCAAATGAGTGATATGTGTATTAGATTATTTAAGGAAGGATGGTTTGAAAGGGAGATTGGGGAAGATGTTGATCCTAAGTTATCGAGGATGAAGAAGGATGTGGTGGTTGGAGGAAAGGATACCAAGGAAGTTGATAATGACTTTTTCTTGGTGGTAGTGAAGATATTTGATCACCAGGTACTTTCTATTGATCCATTTGATTACTCCTATCTGCAATTTTTCATCTTATTTGTCTTGGATTTTACTTTTGTATTGCATGTTCACTAAGCTCTGTAATGGGATTGTAGTAACTAGTAAATGTCTCCTTGATCCCTTTGCTGTAAGTTGGGATGCTAACAAAAGACAATTACCATACAAAGGGGAATTTTTTTTCCTATTTTTGAAATGAACCATGTTAGGCTTTATTTGATAAAATTCTGTGGTATCTCGACTTTTCATTTTGTCGTAGACTCGTAGCTAAGCAGATAGTACCAATAGCTTTGGCATGGTTTTCATTGTGTTCCTTATTTCCACTCGACAATTGGGATGAAAAAATTTCAAGGTATATAGGGATTTTTGTTGGTTACTTTTACACGAGCAATTGGATTGTGGAGGTGTTGCTCTTTCTGTCTATGTGTATGGGTGGGTGGTGTGGTGTGGTGTGGTGATTGTTTTGCGCATTTGTGTATATGTAGAAGGTTTCCTCATCCTACTCAGGACCTCATGGTGACCACTTCTCAACTATTTGAGATAGCAAGCCAAGTAAAACCCTTCTGCTGCTGAATCACACAAATTTGGTGCTTTTGAGTCTGTGTTCCCTAATTAGTTACTTGTGAATCATAATCAATGGTTGGTAGTTTACAGTTGCCCTAAATTTTTGTGTGAACAAATGCACATTTCAAGGAACATGAATATTCAATATAATCTTAATCCAACAAGATGTTTTTTAGTTGTTTTCGTGTCCATAGTTATTTATTTATTTATAATATTCAATATATAATCTCAATCCAACAAGGCTTTTTGCATAGACCCCTAGTAGTTCAATTCCTTCAGTCTTTAAAGCTCCTTCCACTAATAACTAAGAACCATATTGCCTTCAAATTCTGTTGGGGTTGTGGCACTTAACCTGTTTGAATTTTACTTTCTAGTCATTGAACCATTTCATTAGGCAATTAGTCCATCTCACAACACTACTAACTTTACATAAGCTATGTTGATCTTTACAAGTTTATCTACCTACCAATGTTCTAAAAAGCGCTCGGCGCTAGGCGGGCGGCCGACCACCTTCAAGCTTCGAGACCTATTAATCGGCCATT
>JAOTQK010000005.1:1839102-1858407 GCA_025642025.1 Rhododendron ferrugineum
TTAATTATAAGCAATTTGGAGCCACACTACTTTTTGGTATCACCACATTTTGCGTTGTAAAGTCTAAAGTCATTTTCAGTGGTCTGACAGCGTCCTTCAATGCCAAGGTAGCCTTCGGACACTTCGTTTTTTTGACAAACAAAATCATCTCAGATATATTATAGAAAGCAAATAAACAATACAATTAGTCGATTACAAATCATACAGACAGCCCCAAACAGAAACCAAACACAACATAACCCAACAAATCAAAGCAAAGGCCCAACAAAACAAGACTAAACAAAACACCCCCACAAAATCCAAGAGAAAAACACAAGAGCACCCGCACAGCCGATCACATGAACAACGAAACCTGCAAAACAAGGATAAAGAACAAGAGAGATCAATGTAAAGTTTGGCGTTTTGGGATACGATAAGTGTGAGGATTGTCACAAGTGTCTTCAATAACCCTTTTCCGTTTACGTTTCCTCTGAGTGGGGTATTGCGTTGCCTTGTCGCCATGGCCACCAACTTTTCAATAACCCTTTTCCGTTTACGTTTCCTCCGAGTGGGGTATTGCGTTGCCTTGTCGCCATGGCCACCAACTTTTACGATGTCTAGCTTGTCACTATCGCAATTAGCTTTGTGGTTTGGCTTTGGTCTTCCGCTTTCGATTGTTGGGTCGCAAAGCAGACAAAGAGCTATACACTATAGTCCTCTGAGCGGTTCCTCCAGATGGCGGTGATCCTCTTAGCCCGCAAATTCTTGGGTCCCATAGCATTCTCCTTCAAACAGTCCCCAATCCTAACTGACAAAGACTCAACATAACTAATCTGATGATGTTCAGGCGTTGGTGGAGCAGACTCACAACTCGACAGATGGGAGGAATCATCTTCCATTTGGGAAGGAATAAGAGGCTCCGACAAATCATCCATAGAGACATCAACTACCTGATCGAACTAACTTCTCGAGGCATATAGCTATAACTTCACTCGTCCATTGTGATTGTGCTTGCAAGTGTGCGTCTAGCTTATACCAAGCATTTTTTTTTTCCGCGGGTTTCGTACAAACAATGTGCCAATACCACAAAAAAAATGCATAGATAAATAGTAGATCGTAAGAACATACCACCCAGGAATGGATGTCTTCTGATTTTAAGCAATAAAACAAGAATTGGAAAATGCAAAGATAAGAGCAATATCCGGCCTTACCCTGATAGCAGATTTCTTTCAAGAAACAGAACTGAACAAAAACAAATGAAGTACACTCTCAAACAAATCAGCAAAACTTTTCCCGAGCAATAAAACGGCACGTCTCATTCATCTCCTCCCAGCAATCCTCAGTAAGGGAGAAATTATGCCCTGTATCTCCTGCAACGACTGTTGTATTCGTATCTCCTCTTCAACCGATCGCTTCAGGTTTTGAAGATGTCCCTTCAACACATCATCAGTTTGAACATCTTCAGCCCTCATTTCAACCACTTTCTTGGCCAACTTCATCAACAACCCTGCATACCTCGGCATAGTGGAGTACTTCTGCAGAAACCACAACAGCAAACCAAGCTCCTCCATCTCCAAGTTCGAAACGCACCTCATCAACTTCCTCCTCGCCACCAATTCCTCCATAACCGCCACCACATTCGCCGGATTCTTCCCATTCAATGCAGCCACCAAAGCTTCCTTATGCCGAAACTTCTTCAACAACTTATCATGTTCAGCCAATTTCACCTTCTTTGGCCTCTTGACCAAGTAGTCCCCTTCCGAAGGCTTCTCGTTTTGGCCTCTACGAAAGTACCTAAAATTCGAAGGCCTCAAAACTCTTTTCGGAGGTTCACTGATAGGACCCAAACCTGCAAAACTCACCATCTCGGACCCTTCATTTTCCTTCGCTTTCCTCTTCCCAGCATATATAATCCCATTCGAAGTACCGATAACTCTCGTAGAACAATCAGGAGAGAATGCAACAGATAAAAGTGGCGATGGAAACCGCATTGAGTAAGTAATCTTAAACTTCGCATAATCGAGAACTTTCATATACCCATCAAGAGAAACACTCAAAATCCGATACTGCTGCGCTTCTTCCCCCGTTTCCTTCCCAATTTTCCCAACACAGATCGAAGTCACAGTCTTGTTATGCCCCTCCATTGAATACAACAACTTCCCACCTCCAATCACATCCCAAATCTTCACCTCATTCCCACCTGCGGTCGCAACCAGCCCTCCTGACGGCAAGAAAATTACGCTTTCAACCGGCTTACCGTGATTAACCTCCATCACCGAACTCCCACCCGAAACCCTAACATCCCAAAGCCTAACCGTATGATCATAAGACCCCGTCACAAACATATCATCATTCACTGGCGACCCATCACCGCACCGGACATAATCCTTGTGACCTAACAGGTCATTTATGTGGGTTTCGGACGCCACGTCCCAGTACCTGACGACGGCATCATCGCCGCCCGAGAAGAGGTGGAGCTTGTCCGATCGCGGGTACCGGACGAGGTGGACGGGGCGGGAGTGGGCGCGGAGGCGGCGGAGAGGGGTCCGGGTCTTGACGTCGAAGACCTGGACGAGGCCGGAGTGGGATCCGGCGGCGACGAGGCGGCCGTCGGAGCGGAAGGAGGCGGAGGTGGCGGTGTCGGAGAAGGAGGAGATGGTGGACTTGGGTTGTTCCAGGGTTTGGAGCGGGGAGAAGAGGGAGAGGGAGGTGGAGTGGGTGGCGGCGAGGAGGTGGGGAAGGGCGGGGGAGAAGGAGAGGGAGGTTATGGAGGAGATTAGGTTTTGGGGAGTGGGTTGGGGTTTGAAGGATTTCCAGTACTTGGATTCTGGGGTGAGGTTTTTTGTGGAGGTTTGGGAGGTGGGTTTGAGGTTTGGTTTGACTGGGAAGGTTTGGGATGTTCTTGGGTAGTCGTCTTCTGCCATTGCCATTGATGGAGGTTTGGATGGCTGGTATGGTTGCAGTGGGTTTACAGTTTTAGGGTTTTAGGGGTTTGGAGAGGGAGGAGGTGAAGTGTGATTGTATTTCAACCACCTTCTTGTCTCGCTAACGGCCCCCACCCAGCTTTCTGAGTACACTAATTAGGGTTTTGTGATTAGGATGATGCTATGGTGTCCCGGTCATTTTGGGAACACGTAATTTTTAGCATAATTTTACCATTATGAGCGTAACTAAAATCCATTAGAAGCATCCAAAAAATATCCAAAAAATCAACCAAGGCTGTTATGCTTGTGATGAATTTTGGTTATACTCATAATGATTTTGTTATGCCAAAAATTACTGTGTCTCCGAAATGATCGGGTACACCGAAGTCATTCCTAGGGCTTCTGACAGTGAAAGCAAGCTTATTTGCGAGTGTAGTATTTCTAACCTAATTCTGATGTTGCAAGACATATCATTATGACAAGAGAAAACCCCTCCAAGGTTGGATTGCAATTCAACTAGTATTATGATTATTATGTGCCCCTTTCAAAAAAGGACTAGTAGATTATCTATCCTAATTTAGGGTCACAAGAAAACGAGAAAACACGTATTTTTGTATATTTTTTAATATACATTCACATATTTGTTATTGTTTTAGTCTGTTGGGTTGATTTTAGAATTTTTCTTGCACCGGTTGAATTGTTAAGTTTGATTATCTTGCGTATTCTCACAATTAATGTAGGGTGATTGATACTTTGTAATTCACGCATGATGTAAAAAGGATCCCTTCTATCTATTGGGAAAAAAAAGTTTGCAAAATGTTTTCATATTGACCACTACTATTTAAGTGATTTTGTACTATCTTAATTTTTTTTGAAGATACTACTTGGTATTACTGACACTCAGTAAACTATCTTTGGTACTTATCCATCCATCATTTTTTAAATTAATAATTGGTCTAACTTGAAAGAACCGAAAAACTATAATAATATGAACAAAAGTTAAAAAAATCTTAGAAAATACAAGGGGAGGACATTTTTTTTCCCTACTCATTGCATTTTTTGTTGTTGATTATATTGTTAATAATTAACTTTTGATTGTCAAAAAAAAAAAACAATCAAAACTTAAAAAACCAGAAAAACTACCACTAAAAAAAGGGTTGAAATAGTTTTGAGCCCAAACGTGCTCTTTAAATTGCTTTTTGTGGAGGTTCCACTGCCTAGTGAAGTTGGTAACCTCACCTCCCTTCCTTACAAGAGGTGGAGATTCGAGCTCCCACGGAGCGGTTGGGGGTTCAAAACTATAAAAAGTTGCTGGACTCCCTTTGTGCTAACCTACTTGAGGTAGTTGGAGGTCCGGAGCTATGAAAAGCTGTTGGACTCTCTTTGTGCTAACCTAACTCATCCCGCTAACTATACCGTGTTACAAAAAAAAAAGAAGCTTTTTGTGGGTCTATTTTTAACTTTTGAGTAAACACAAGTACGAGTACTAATGGGTAGTGATTTTGCCACACCCTTTTTTTATAATGCCACACCCTGTAAGTATATTTTTTGGTGTAAAAATACACTTGTAGAGTGTAGCATTATCAGAAAATGATGTGGCAAAATCATTTCCCGTACTAATTTGTCATAAATGGGGAGGCTATTTACGATGTTTTTTACTAGTACTTTTTACCAAACTTATTAGTAGCATATTTACACTCGGACCCCTCTTGGGTTGGCTACCATAATACTCCGTACAATACCAAATCACGTAGTCCCAAATCATCACTCTTATCAATCAAGCCATCCCCCACTCTCAAATCCAAGCTCTCCATCGCCATATTCTTCTGGTTACGCCCCGCCAATTATTTCCTCAATTCGTACCAAAAGATTCGCATCTCCGACTCCTCCTGCCGCTCCACCACTCTCCCATTCTCTTACTAGCTTCGATTCCTCGCAACAACACTTCACAAAGGTCAGCTCTAACACTTTTAAAAAAATTCACTTTTTTTTTTTTTTTTTCAACTGTTACTATGCATTGTTCGCTCTGGGCTTTCAATTATTTGTATTTCTAGGGTTTCAACGTCAAATTCACTTCACTCTAGGGCTTTCTTTCGTTTTTCGACTTTGACATTTTTTTACATGCTTCTAGGGTGACTGTAAATATGTAGGTATACATGTGTATTGTGTTAACGTGTTTCTGTTCTCGTCAGCTTCAGATTTCGAAGAATGAGGGACACGAGGGAAGAACCATCAAGCAGCTCTGGACATCAAGTTAGTAGTACTATTCATCGGATAGAACATTTTTGGATTTTAATAAGCCGCGATTCGCTTAAGCTGCACTTCGCAGTCGTTTGAATTATACTGACCACCTTAGTGTTTTGCGTCAGTGATGCGACAGAGAATTAGAGTTTCATCAGTTTTATGTATGGCATTGGTGAAAATTCAGAAAAAGATAACAGTGAAGTACTGTTTGCTGATTTTTATGTTTTGTAATTAAGCAGTAGAAGAGAGTTTGATTTCACAAGTTTCGGACTTTAATTAAGCAGTAGAAGTGACTTTATAGACTATTTGTGATTTTAAATGAACAAGGCTGAGGTTGGATGACAGTCGTAGCGGAAACAACAATCTACAAATAGCGAATGGTTTTAGGAACTATTTCCGTTACTAGCAACTATTTCCGTTACTAGAATACGGTGATCTACAAGTTGTCTCTTGCAATTAGGCTTCATCTTTAGAAAGAAATCTTAACCTGATTATGAGCTTTTGAGTTGCTTGTTTTAACTGCCCTTATCAGTGCCTTGTAGTTCTCAGTAGAACTTCTAGGCCATCTTGTTTGGGGCCATTGAATTAGCTTCATTACCCTTCTTCATTCAGTTATATATAGCTCACCTTCTTTTTGCACTCATAGTTTCCTCCTTATGGACAGGCCGTTGACTTGATTTCAGCAGTGAAAGAATTACATGATGTCGGCTCTCTAGGGCTTACTAAGCTAATCAAGGACTCTGAGAATAATATCATTCAGACCTTCACTCAAATTGGGTCATCTAGTCAGGTTGGTGCTTATTTTAAAGAACTAATGTTTTATCAATCGCCACAAGAGACTCCTGTTTGTGTTTTTTTTATTTTATTTTATCAGTTTGAGATATTTTGCTGTTTCAGTTTGATGTGGAAAAGATTGCAAGGTGTCTTCCTTTGCATCTTATTGCAAAGGTCATGTTGTCTGCAAGAGATGAAGCCTCATACAAATATTTGTTATGTGGAATTCGACTCTTACATTCCTTGTGTGATCTAGCACCAAGATATCCCAAGCTGGAGCAGGTTAGCATGGGTTCTGCATTACTATGTAAGACAAGTCATATGTACATCTGTTTGCTTTTAGATACCAGATATGGTACAGGATATATAGGAAAAATGTATCATCAACTAATTTTCAATTGTGGGTACATGTATACCCTAACCATACTGAACCGACTGCCATTATTAGTATCAAACCAATAGCGATTCATATAAGCTAAATTTTCGAAGTGACCAGTATGTTTCTTGTGGTTATATCTGGTATTGAGAGAAAAATGGTAAAGCAATTCGAGAGAAGGAAGACTGAGCTTCAGTCCTATGCTCTTAGAGTGTGGATGAAATATGAGTCAAAGATCACTTGCCCTCTTTGGCACTTGTATCATAGGGGTTGTCAGTACTCAGTAGTATGTGCGGTGAAATCAGATGATTAGTTTAGGGTTCCACCTAAACAGGAGTTCATCGGAACTTGTTTCAATGGGAACCAGACTACCAGACTTTTGTAACAGTTCTGGCTTGCCCATGAAGGCATTGAGCTACCTACCTGCATCATCTCCAATAGATCAGCATATACCCGCATGCTTTGCCTACGTTGCACTTGTCACTAGTCGTTTAAAAGTGGTTATTTGGAGGTTTGAAGTACTTGCTCATGTGGTCGCTGACATTATTTTGGGGACACCCTATTTATTTAGAGTATTAACATATGCTAAGAGGAACAGGGAGTAGATCTCCCAGTCAACCCTTTGAATTTTGATCAATGTTCCTTGAAGGTCCCCGATAGATCTTGGCATTAACTTCCATGTTATTTCTACTTGTCAACTAGTCTGGATGCTTCCTCAAATTGTTTGAAATTTGTTATTATTTTGGAGATTTTAGTTGTCCACATATAGTTTTAGTGCAACTTTTGAAATAGGAGGCCATTAAAAAAAAAAAAAAAACAAACTTTTGAAATAGGAGAAGGGATAGTTTAGTTTTAGTTGTTCATAGGGTTGTGATTTTCTTTTTTGAACTGATCATATAGTTGTGATTTGTTTTACATTTTTTAATTTATGAATTTACTTCCCTTAGTTTGCTTTGCTTGCGGAAGTTTACGTTCCTTGTAATCTTCTTTATTAATCTCTTTGAATTTGTAACTAGCATTTACTTAAGCCGATCAAAAAACTAGCATTTACTTGAGAGTTTGTAGGAGTCTCATAGTACCGGGGAAAACCAAACTTATGTAGGAATAGTTTTTTTTCAGATTCTGCTTGATGATGTGAAAGTATCGGAGCAGCTTCTTGAGTTGGTCTTTTATCTTCTTGTTGTTCTCAGCAATCATAGACAGGTTAACCGTTTATCCTCTTCTTTTATATCTATCTTTCATAATGTATGCCTGTGCTAAGGCCTTTATGATTTGATGTAGGAACATCATGCTTCAAGTCATATGCCACTATTGCATTCAGCTTTAGTGGCTTGCAGTCTGTACCTATTAACAGGATGCATTGCCTCTCAGTGGCAGGATATCGCTTCTGTTTTAGTTGCTCACCGTCAGGTATTATTTTTTTGCTCTTCATCATTAGCTGTGGAACACTCTGGGAAGATACCCAAATGTTTATTTCATTTATGTAATTTAATCTCCAGTCTATTTTTTTTTTCCAATGAAAATCTGCAATCTACTTGTTGGCATGTGAAACTTTATGTGGAGATTGATTGCTCTGAAATTTGTTCTCTCGTAGTTGATCCACATTTTCTTGTTGGATAGTCTTGAATCTCTTGATAATGAGTTAAGCTTGACTTTGAGGCCAACGCACTAGGCAAATGGTTAATCAGGAAACTCTTTGTTATAGGTTTATATATTCATGGACGCAGCTTTTGCAGCACTGCGGGTAGACATCAAGTTTCTTCAGTTCAAGCTGTCAGGTCAATGTTATGATTTTCAGAGGGAGTCAAGTTCTAATGCTGAAGGAACACTGAACAATCTGTGCCAACTGTGCGAGGCTTCTTTGCAGTTTCTTCAATCCTTGTGTCAACAGAAGTCATTCCGAGAGCGCCTTGTTAAGAATAAGGTTTGATCAAGACCTCTCTCACTCTATCTGTTGGAATTAAGGAGAGTTGAAGATGTTATTGTATCTTTTGTAACATGAAAATGGGGCTAATTAGACTTTCCTGTGTGAAGCAAGAGAAACAAGAAGTAACCAGGGTAGACTTAATGTTCTCCTGGCTGCACTTGAACTTGTCTTTGGAGTACTTGCTGGACTTCACAGACATCCAAAATCTACGAATTCGGAGTGGGATTAAAGACCAAAAAATTAATAGTTTGTTACGTGAATTGAGAGGTAATAGGAGATATGCCATGCCCAGGTTTAAGTCACGATGACATAATAGTATGATTGCTTACACGAGAAACTGAACATTTTTGTTCGTGATCTCAAAGTTTTAGCCCTTGTTCGGTTGTGGGTTTTCCAAACCCAAATCCACTCATTACCTATATTTCCAATCATTACTTTCATTTATCTCTCCACTCATTACCCCTATATCCAATCATTAATCTCATTTCTCTCTCTCTCTCTCCACTTATTACCCCTATCCCCAATTATTACTCTATTTTCTCTCCTCACTCATTACCTAAAAACCAAACCCAAAAATTTTCCAAACCCACAACCGAATAAGGCCTTAGTCATTACTCACGCGAGAAGCATACATCATTGGCTGCAAATTTTCTCTGGTTTGACAAGTGTCTATTATTAGCTGCTATTCCACACATCTTGCACGAATTGGCAAAAACTCTTGGAACCACGAATCCGTTTACACTGAATGTTTGTGATGACTTTCGGTGTCTTTCTGTCTTTTAATTGTAAACCACCCCTTGGTTTCATGCCCTGAGTTGTAACTTGCGTTTCTTTTGCATATAAGGCATCTTCTTATTGTTCATCAGTGCAGAGTCTGGTTTTGTTGCTGTTTCAGGAACTATGTAGAGAAGGTGGTGTTCTTTTGCTGGCTCGATCTATTTTGAAACTGAACGTGACATGGTTTAGAGAATCTCCCTCAGTTGTGGCTGCTGTGTTTAGGCTAAAGTCAAAAGTTTTATCAATTGTAAGTCTTAAGCAACTAATGTAAATTTTTAAAAGCATTCTACTCTACACTTTTGGCTAATTGAATTTCATAGCTTTTGATATATGATGCTTCTCTCAATGACGTCCTTTCACTAACCTGTCACAGTCCTCTTCTGCAGCTGTTGCATCTTTGTGAAGCAGAGAGTTTATCTTACTTGGATGAGGTTGCCAGCACTCCTCGAAGCATGGATGTGGCAAAGTCTGTTGCATTAGAGGTTGGTTCTCAGGATATATGTGTTGCTGTATATTCAAAAGTAGGTTTTCTTCTTGTAGATGAATCATAAATTCTGTTTGTATAGGCAAGAATTGTACTGGGGAGACAATGTGCTCACTTTGTAGCGCTAATCATCTAGAGTATTTGTTGCATTGGTGGTGCTTCGGAAAATCGTGAGAATTATTTGTTTAAAAGAAGTAGAATGCCCCAACTTTAACACAGCTGCGACGGATTGAAGAAGAAGAGTAGATACAGAAGAGGTTGCTTTCCGTGATATTTTATACCCTTCCTGAGTCAAAACTCTAGGCCGGAGAGTTCCATGGAGGAGATATCTCCTAATTTTTCTTCTGGTTCCTAGTGAGAATGACCATTTCCCATGACAGAGACCTGATTGTTTAAGTACTCCTAGTTATGCAAAAAAGTCAACATATTAGAGTGGTTTTGTATAGGAAATATTTTCTTATATTTTTTTTTTATAACTTTCGACCGCCCATGATAAATTTCCCGTTATTCAATATTTAAAATGCACTAGTGGGAAAGAAAATCTGTCCTTCCTGTTCCTCTTAAAATACTTTCTTTCACATTAGGACAGTTATATTTACCCAGCATACTAAAATTTTAAGGTTAGGAGAATCTGTGGCTTTGACACATCCATATGCAACACAGTTGTTTTTAAACTGAGAGCTAAATAAGACAATAGTGGAGGAATGCATCAAAAGAGTTTTCAAGCTACCGTGCCAATTTGACTATGAGAAATTGGTAGACAACCCCTTTTGTATTCATCTATTTGTTGACTATCGGAAACATATCACATAGCACATACTACTCATGTGTCATGCTTTTTGAAATTTCTTCACGTGTGGCAGTTTTTTGGATTATTTCTCACGACAAAGCCATCTCTGACCCTCATTTCTTCCTTCATCATGATCAGCTTGTTATTAAGAGGTACATGTCTGTATGTGTATGTCATGTGACGCATCATAGAGTTTTGACAATCATGGTGGTGTTTTCTGTACTATTAAAATATCATGTTTGTGACATCATTTGCCTCTCCAATTTGTTTCTTTATCACGGTCAGCGTACTCGTTTTGGAAATCCTTGTGTTTATCCATGCAACCTGCAGATTCACAAGCTTGTTGATTTAATTCAACTGCATGGTGTAGGTTCTTAAAATACTGAAGGCTATGGTTGTGAGGGGTTACGAAATATGCCCAACAGGGCTTTTGCAACTGAATGCAATGCGCCTGGCAGATATCTTCTCTGATGACTCAAATTTTCGATCTTACATCACAATATACTTTGTAAGCTTTTTGCTAATGCCCTTAGCTTTCCCTGAGTCTCTATAATTCGTGTACTTTTGCCACTTGTGTCGATTTTCTTGTTGTAACTTGTTAGTTTTCCTGGAAGCACGGGAATTATATATTTGACTGGATATGTTCCATTTTATGTCAATGTTGATACTTATGCTCTAGAATAAATTCTATGATGACGTTTGTGACATTGATTGCATATCTCGCAGACAGAAATTTTGACTGCTATTTTTTCACTCCCACATCGAGAGTTCTTGTCTAGTTGGTGTTCATCCAATCTCCCAATTTGGGAAGAAGATGCTAATCTGGAGTATGACTCATTTGGGGCAGCTGGACATGTTTTGGATTTGTTTTCTTCATCAGATTTGCCAAATGTAACGATTTCAAGATCTGATTTCATTCCTAGTAACATGCCACGTGTCGCATTTGCACATCAGAGGACGTCATTATTGGTCAAAGTAATAGCAAATCTCCATTGTTATGTTCCAGGGCTCTGTAAAGGTGTGCTTGCAACATATTTTTTGTGCGTACCCAGTACCCAACTGCTGTGACCAGTATCATGTTGAAATTCGTGTCATCATTAAGTGTAATTTTTTGTTTCGATCCACAGAGGAGGAGGATGTTTTCCTCAACAAGTTTCTTGAGTGCCTCCGAAGGGAGCTACCTAAATTATCCGCTTCTGATGCTGAAAAAGCTGGCATTGTTAGCAGGAACCTACGTAAATATGTCTATCTCAGATTACTTCTGTGTGCAGAGTTAAATATGTTTCTGCATTCCAAATAATGCACTTGTATATTACAGGTTCATTGTTGAGCCATGCTGAATCTCTTACTCCTCCATACTTAAATGAGGACGATGTACATCTCTTCAGGTGATCTGTACCTGGATTGTGGAATCCTCTGTTTCGTTCTTCTTTTTCCCTTGTTTCCTGTATATTTTGTTTGGAGTTTCTCAACATCATCATGATTATCTCTCAACTAACCCAATAGTAATTTTTATTTGAACCCAGCAGTAATCAATCACATGCATTGCTTCACATGATTGCAAGCTAATAAATTGATAATCTTTACTTTCTGCCAGTTGCTACGTAGTTGAATGTATTTGACTCTGGTGGTCTCCTAATGCTGTGTTAACTCCTGAAGGCCAGCAACGAACAACTTGAGACCCCTCTTACACACAAAATTCAATTAAATCTTGAAATAGTACCTAAGTCGGCGCTTCACTGTACATTCCTTCATTGATTTATTAGCATGTTCCTTTAAGTCCTTTGACATTACAATATGAGGACATTTTGCAGGGGTGAAACCAGGATTTTCTTGCAAGGGGTTTCGGATCGTAAAAGTTCATTTATAGGAAATATTGGAAAGCAAGCCCCCAGAAAAATATAAACAGTGACCGTTCCCTAGTATTATGTAAGACATAAATGAAAATTAATTGTCTCTAATACGAACAACTCAACCCAAAACCTTGGTTTACCAAGGACGAAACATTTGTTAAGTTCTTAACTTCCAATTTTATTTGATCTGATACTAGATTTTCTGTAATGGTATTTTAAGTTATTTCATTTACTTCTATTTCGTGGTTTAAAGCCGGTTTTTGGATTGGTACATAATATCGGCCCAAGTTACTCAAAGTGTATTTGGTTTATACCTAGAAATTTTGATTAGGAGCCACACCTGTTCAACTTTTTCTCTATATTATACAAGGTTTGGGGCTTACAATTTTTGTTTGTACGGTATGTATTTATAGACATAGAATTAAGGGCAAAGTATAGATTACCTCCCTATGGTTTGGTCCTTTGACACTTAACCTCCCTGACATTTGGAAATGACCAATTCGACTCCTCATGGTTTTGGACTAAGTTGCTATGCTAACACCATTAACGGAAAATGTAAAATGACCATAGTACCCTACTCTAGTTTTATTCTCTTGTTCATTTCTTTGCTCTCTCTCGTCATCTATTAATGGAATGCTGATTGAACTTTCCAATTTCTACTTTGAGGGAAAGAAACGAGGCTTCACTGTTCTTCAACCTTTCTTCCTTTCGCAGCAGTCCGTTCTCACGCGCAAACTTCAAACCATGCGTGCGACTTCCTCCGGCAACGGAACACGACGGCGTTTGCACCACTGAGATCGTCTCCTCGATTCGTGCACAACCCAACGCTCAAAACTAATTTCTGAGCAACTTCGTTCTTGGAAGATCTGAAAAGAACCAGTGCTTCGACGGCGCGTGCGGACCACTCCTTGGTCGGATGGTGATTGCATTGGCTGTTCCGAGATCAGAGACGAACAAGAATTTGTGCTGAAAATCGATTTTCGAGCTGTTTGGAGAACCTAACTAGAACGAACAGTGAACGTCAATGGCGGATTCCATTCGTGGTGCTCCTTGTTTTCCAGCAGGCGGCTCCACGCCGGCAGCCACTAGTCAACGATCCACCTCCCACCCTTTCCCCTCGCCGTGCTCCGTAGATTAATTTCCCCGTCTCATCAACTGCACCCCTCTTTTGACCACAATCGAGAGAGACCCATCACCTCACCACTGATTCCGGAGGCCACGGCCTCACGCCGTAAAATCTCCGGATAATTTGTTGGTTGCTGGAAGTACTTGGTTGGGGTTACGGTTTTTTAATTAACTGGAGGAAGATGGAGAAGGGTAGTATTGTCTTCTTTCCATCAAAGTACAATTTTATTAAAGTACATTTCTCATTCCAGTTTCATGATAGGCGCGTCTACTGCACTTCCCGTCAAAATGGACGGCTTTTTTAACGGTAGGGAGGTAATATGCAAACTAAATGAAACCATGAGGTGTCAAATTGGTCATTTCCAAACGTTGGGGAGGTGAAGTGTCAAAAGGCAAAACCATGGGGAGGTCATCTGTACTTTGCCCTAGAATTAAATTAGGACCTCCCCGAACCGAGGTCCACCGCCAACAGTTTGTCAAAAGATAGATTTGGCCCTTTTACCTGTCTTTCCAGCCGATGAACCAGAAGCATGCCTGATTGTTTAGTAAAAGGAGAGTACTCATCTTATCCCATGGTCCTCATATTCATGGGGCTTACATGTCAAAGAATCTCGCTGATGCGTTAGCAAGTCTTTATGACTGTATATGAGTTTTTTTTTTAAATATTCAAAATTATCCCCCCAAAACTATCCTCAGTGAGGTCCCTATTGCGCGACATGAACCCTGCTCAACTCCTATTGCTGTAGCATGAGATTCTATTTCAGCCACACAGATTGTTGTAAGTATGAGTTAGAGAATCTTTACGAGGAGATATTTGCTGGCCATGAACTTGGCCATCTATACATACAAATGCATTTGATCATTTATCTGTCTTTCACTTCTTTTGTGACAGAACCTCTGCAAAGAGTTTGTTTTATGTCATAGAATTGGCTATATATGCACTTAATGGTCCATTGTGATTATTTATCTGTTGTCCTCTTCATTTGTTCATTCTGCTACGTACGGTTTCCCTTGAACTTAAGCTAGTGTTACATTTTAAGAAGTCATTACACAAATCCATAAAACTTCTGTTGCAGGGTTTTCTTAATGCGGCTAGAACCATTGATTACTCCTCCTGAGATCGAAGTTAAGAGGGTGCAGGTAGATACTCATTCTAAGTTTATTACTAATATCTGTTTCTCGTTTAGTTTCACACCGGAATGTGTTCTCACTTTTCCTTATTGATAGTCGTGGTCAACTTTTTATGTTTTGGCAACTCAATATAACCAAACTGTGCTGCCTGATGAAATTTAGGAACGCAAATTAGAGGGGTCGATATGTGGAAATCGAAATCGTCAATTCTAAGTATCAGCAAGCAGCGGCATGTGAATGTGGATGTCGAACGTGATATTGTTGTAGTCCAAAATTCCTAACTACCTTAAAATGATTTAAATGGTTTGCCAGTTTTGGTTTTATTTAACTATGTTATGAAGCTGTCTGATATGAGACCTATTTGCAGCCCGGAGCCACCTAAAGCCCAGAAGGGGCAGCTGGGAACATTTTCTTTAAAACATTGCAATTTAACCTATAATTACCAAACATTTTGCTCCTCTAAAATATTTCATGTGCACCCTCTTTGTTTCCCCCCTCCCATTTCGTTATCTCCCCTCTCCTCTTTTCTATGATGTTATTATTCTGTAGTTATGTTGAGATGTGGGCATTTAGTGTAATACTCTTGTATACTCTCTTTTCAGTCTACATTTGTAATCTTTACTAACATTGCATTTGAGTTTAATGTTTCAAGTATCCCATTTCTAAGATGTCAAAAGTACTTTTATTGAAGTTTGCTAGCCAAAATTTATTTTTTTGGTTTCAAATGGTGCTGATCATTATGTATAGAACCTAAAACAACATAAACTATGTCCAATCGAAAAATGAGATCAGAATTAACAGCAAAAATATATGGGCCAATCCAAAAATAACCCCAATAAAAATTATGGCATGTTGAATCTAGCTGGCTTCGGTCAGCCTATGTTTGGCTACAGACCAGGTTTGCTCGAGCTTGGACATAGCTTTCTACTCCTTTATGTTACCCCGTAATGTTTTTATTTTACTTTTATTTAACTCTATTATGTTTGTGTGAGTTGGGTAGGGTGATTTGTATGTCGTCTGGGAGATAATCTCCAATTCCCTTTTTTTTTTTGATATGTGAAGGAATGATGTGTGATTCTCTTTTAGGAGGCTCAAAGTGCAGGGGGATGCTCATCGCCCATAATAGAAAAGGTAGATACAGATACAAACAGACTTGGTTACCTGAAAGAGGGCACATCAGAGAACTCAGCTTTCCAAGATGAGGACCAGTCCTATATAAGGGGCAACTGTATAGGTCAAACTGATGATATCGTGTGGCAAGTTAAGGGGGAAGACAAGGGTAAATCTGGTATGATGGCTGAGGGATCGAGGGAGATTGAGAGATGCATCCAAAAAGTTGAAACCAGTGGTTCGGATTCAAGCTCTACACGTGGAAAGAACTGTACTGGTCAAATGCACAATGTTGAGTTTCCAAAATCAGGTGAGCATAGCAAACAAAGTGGGTTTGAAGGACTTAAAGAGGATGAAAAGGTTGAAGCTGTTATATGTGAACAGAAGCAACAAAGAAAACGAAAGCGCACCATAATGAATGATATACAGATCACACTGATCGAGAAGGCGCTCTTGGAAGAACCTGGCATGCAGCGCAATGGTGCTTGGGTACAAGCTTGGGCTGAGAAACTAAGTGCCTATGTATGTAAAGAGTGCACATCTGCTTCTTAAGTTGTGTGAAGTTTGATTTGGCAGTTCTAGAATTAACTGTAAGATGTACTTGTTTCCTAAGAGTTTTCTTTTTTCCTTTACCAGGGTTCTGAGGTTACGACTTCTCAGCTAAAAAATTGGTAACCAGCCCTCTTCTCCTTTTTATAAACCGTAGTTCTGTAGTTCGGCTTTTTTTTCGCTTCTCAGTTCATTGGTGCCATAGTAATCGTACAGAAGATATGGTAGCTCCGGACTTGCACCATGGCAAACATGATGTAGTCGTGAGTTTGGTTGCATCAAACTCTAGCATTCAAACTCCTCGTATTCCATATACAACAGAAAAAAATAAGGAAGACTACCTGTAGTCAATCTTTTCTTTTGACCACCTGAGATACCTCTTATCATGGCAGAATCGATTCCATAGATCCAGATACTAACTGAATTTGTTACAAGGGAATTTGTTGACATGTCGAATTGTTAAGCTTTGTAAGATTTTAGTTTTCTTTTTCTTTTTCTTTTTCTTCGTGTTTGATGGTAAATTAGTCACCCTTAGTTTCTTTTATTTTTTCTCTGGCTGGATAAATGCATCTCATACCATCCCAAATACCCATCTAATGAGCCTAGCAAGCTAGCTAAGTGCGATAGCGATTGATTTCTTATCATTATTGATGTATGTTTGTTCTTATTGACAGCCTAGCAAGCTAATGGTTGTCGCTTTTCGTTATTACTAAGTTTTTTGTCATATAACATTCTGGAAATTAAAGACAGTTGTTGGTACTGCCAGCGCAGTGCCCCCTCTTATGTATCTGACCAGTTTCTTTTCTCATAGAAACATTTGGTTTCCTTTTTGGTCCTCTCTCTCTCTCTCTCCCATTAACAGGTTGAATAACCGAAAAGCAAGGCTAGCCCGAGCAGCAAAGGATGTTCGTGGGCCTTCTGAAGAGGACAATGGTGTTCCTGACAAACAAGGTGGGTCAGGACGCGTGTCCCACGATGAATCAGCTGAGAGTCCAACAGAGGATGTCTATATCACATCAACTCCGGGAGGGACTCACCAGAGCACCATTAGGGAGTTCACATCTAGAACTGGCTCCAAGGAAAAAGCAGACATTCAGCTTGCAGATTTCAATAACTTTCCCACTAAGCATTGTTTCCGGTGGGGTCCTGGTCAGGATGTTTTGCTTTTGAATCCGGAAGGAGAGGAAATTGGAACGGGAAAGGTGTATCAGGTACGAGGCACATGGGGTTCATGTAATTTGGAGGAATCAGAGATGTGTGTGGTGGATGTTAACGTGATTAGGACTGAGAGTCATACGGGGCTTCCAATCCCAGTTGGAATGGATACAAAACTGGGGGAAAGAATGTTGTGGGCATTGAACAAACTTTTAGCCGCCTAGATGAATATCTTTTCGCATCGCCAGCTTGAAAGGATCAGGTAAGAACTGTTCATAACCTACAAGCATTTAGTTATATGTGTCTACCTTGGATAGAATGTTATATGTGTCTACAAGCATTTATCCTTTTTCTTTGCGAGGTTGGGTGGTTGTCCAAGGGCACATCTTGTACGGTGGTTGGCTTTTTATACATAAGCCAGCATATTTGGTCTATGATTTTCTTTATTTACTTTTTTTTTCTTGCTACTCCATATTTCTTTTTAGGGCTCTGTGCTATGCACAATCTCCTTTGAATTTCCTAAGGATGTGTTTGGAACTAAGGAAAGAATTTTGCTTGATTCATATGTTTGGGAGGAAGAGAAGAAGAATCTTGAGAAAATACGCGTGGGAAGTTAATTTGACACTTCCATGCCTTTTCTTTCCACTTTTGTCTCTATCAGTTTTAGTTAATAATTTTTCTTTTTAGAATCAATGAAAGTTATTTTCCTTCTCAGTCTCTTTGCTCTACTGCGCAAAACTAAATAGAGATGATGAATGCATCATGTGTAATTTCTTTCCTAATTTACTCTCATTTCGTTTTAATTTCCTTGAACTTCTGGACACTAGCTTGCAAAATCATGTGAACACTATCAAGATGGATCTGCTCCCCCCTCACAAAACCAATCCTTACTGATAATTTCTTGCTAATTGTTGCAGAATGGAGCTATCGCAGCAGGAGTGCAGGTTCACTGGTTGGGCGTCGAGGGGAAATTTCAAGAGTCCCAAGGAAAACCACCCCAATGCACATGGTCGTAGCAAAATGCTAGGGAGGCCGACTCACGAAAAATGTTACTGGCACCCCTGGTCGCTGGGATAGCATCCAATGAGCTCTACTAACCGAGTGTAGGACCATGTATAGCATTCTATGGCAGAAAGATAGAATGGTAATTCAGTGAAGGAGGCTTTCACTCAGGGTCCTCAAATTAATGTTGACATTTAATCAGGTTCCATTTTGTACTTTAAAATTATTATGGATAATGGAATTAGCAACAAAATTTATGAGAGTGAAAATTCCATGGATCTCTTTCAGCCTTCTTTGATCTCCTCATGGCAGCTTAGATTTATGCTACTACTACTTGGGTGAGAAATGAAAAGAAAGGGGTGTGGTTTCTCTTAACGATGAGAAAAGAAAAGAAAGGAGAATGTTTGCTCACCATCTCATTCGGGTAGACGTTTACCTTTCTCTTCTCACCAAATCTCACCACTTCTGGTGAGAAACAAAAATGGCTCCATAAGGGGTTCCTGATCCGGATCAAAAAAAAAGAAGGGGTTCTTGATCTCACCTCTTTAACCATCCAAACAAGGGAGAGAAAGTACTTTCCCCCCATTTCATTTCTTTTCTCCTGAAAACCCACCCCAAACAAAAAAATTAAACAATAATAATCATCAGTACTCTGAGAGATTGGTTTTAAACCTGATACAAAATATCCCTTTTTGGGAAAATAACGGCCAATGACGTGTTTTGATAATTAATATCCGACTATCCGTCAAGAACATGCTGAGAATATTTATTAATACTGAAAATGTTTTTGGCGGATATTTAATTATCAAAATACGTCTTGGACATCATTTTCCCTAGTTAAAATCTTGACCGGCCCAAATAGATTTCCAAGCTTAGGCCCAACTACAGGTCCATCTATCAGTTCAATTTCAGAAATGCTACACTTACAACATTTCTTCACAACATTGTTACAACATTGCTGACGTGGCAGTGCAGGGGACCCACTCACTTAACCCAGTTAAAAAAAAAAAAGAAGAGAAAACAGACCCAAATCCCTGAAATTCAAAACATACGGTTGTTTTCCCAAATCACACAATACTTCGACCAACTAGGGAGAGAGGGAGAG
>JAOTQK010000005.1:1889476-1903832 GCA_025642025.1 Rhododendron ferrugineum
AGGTAAGAAGTACTTTCCAGAAAGTATGCCCATTGCCAGAGGGCTATAGGCCAATAAGCTCACCCTGAAAAAGACTAATTGTCAGAAAGGGAAAGCATCACCAAGGGAAAACTGAAAATCAGGACAAAACTTCCCTGCAAAGAATACTATTTGAGCAGACATGAATATATGAGGTCCTCATAAGAAATGCAAATAGGTTTGCAACTTTGCATACACAACATCCCTGATCCCTCTCTGAACATGCAAGCTAGCCCAAGTGGTTGGGTGCTTGTTCCCCTTGCCCTTTAAATTGTCTATAACATTAATGTTCTTTCATGCACCAAAAAGAGAGAGAAAAATCTCTTGTATTGAAAAATTCAGTGAACTTGCATCAGCAAGAGAAAAATTGTTCCAGAAAAGCAACTAGAAGGTACTTAATTGTTTATATTGCTTAATGTTGCCTCACCCCAACCTCTAGTCATAGAATATGATTAAAAAGTAAAAACAAACAAAAACCTTTGAAGTTCTTCCAGTTGTGTGTACTTAATGCCAGTTCAAAACAAAATTTGAAGCTTCTAAGAACTAGACTACCGGTTAATATGAAGCGAGTACCTATTTCTATAACAATAAAGCCAGACACTAAAGTGTATTTCTTTGTTCCAACGATGCAAGGGTTGCCAAAAATGTTGAGAAGTGAGGAAAGGTGAAAATAAGTGATCACGTATCCTGTACCAAGCATACTAAAAAGCCCTAAGAAGTCACCCAACTTAATTTTAGAAGCTTCAAGAAAGCTTGGGGCCAAACTATAAAAGAAGAAAATGTGAAAATTTTAAGGGTGAATTGCATGGTGCTAAACTTTCATTTCAACTTGATAAAGAATACAACTCTAATAGAGACAACCATTTGTAACCAAAAGGCACAAAACGAACGTCCCATATACACAACCTTAAATGGAAACTAGTAAGCTATAAGATAAATCTATCAGAGCAATAACAAATATAGCTCCAGGAATTCAAACTTCACTTTGGAAGAAAGCTTTGATGTTAGAAATTTCAGCAATATTATTCTTTCTGAGAAATAACTACAGACAAATTACTCAGTATCACCCATGGAGTACCTCTCATGATGACAGCATTCAGCCATCCCACAATCAAAAGCTCGGCAAAGTAAGTGGTATGAGTTCTACAAAAAATAAAGGAGTTAAACATAAGTATCAGCTTGCAGAAACGCGTGCATACGCACAAAGTCACAGTGATGAAGAGTTGGTATTCTGATCCAAAAGTGACCATACAATACCTGCACAGACACTATCTTAGGACGGCCAGGGCCACGTCCGGCAACGTGAAGAAACTTCATTATACCATATGGCGTTTCATTACTAAGCCCAATATATCTGATCTACAATCAACATGTTTGACTGCATTAGAAAATGAACTGATACAGGGGCGGAAACCCACAACTGAAGCAGTACCTAGATATCATCACTAACCTTACCAGCATCGACAGCTCTACCAAGACCATCAAGTTGTTCCTCTATGTCTATTGAATCAAACTGCTTAATTGGGTCATATTCCGTTGCTCCAAACATTGGAACATACCTACATGAAAAGAGAGGAAATGGTTCAATAGTTGTGGAGTGCAAAAATGGAAATAAGTGATAGAAGTTCATTTTCTGACTGTGCCTTGATATCAACAAAGTATTCGAAAATATAGGGTAAGATCAACATACAAACCGATCAGGCCAATGAATTTGATAAAGGTCAATGTAATCAGTCCGCAGACGGAACAAACTGCGTCAATGCATTAAACAAAATCATTAGCAAACACGTTTACAATGACGTCAAACGGAAGATTCATGCATCTCTGCCATGAATATTGCTGAATGCAAAGACACTGTCTCCAATGCAGAAGAAAGGAATACAAACAACGGTTTCACCACTACAGGGATTCAGAACTTAAACAACTCATCGCAAACTTGGTCAGTCATTTTCTATTTGTTTTGGTAAATCTTGTTTAATCACCGAACTCCTTAAATAGCGTAACCAAAGAAGGTATGCTCAAGAAGACCAATTCCAGGCTATCACCTACCGCCTACAGGACAACATATCACAATAAGCTAGAGCATGCTGCAGATAAGGTGTCGTAGAACCCTTGTGTGAAAATCCCTCTCGGCTCTCGTCTTAGGGTAAAAAACAAAAGAACAATAAATAAATAAAAGTGGCAGCATTAACTGAAGACAAAATCTAAAGAGGGGAAAACGTTATTCACAGGCATGTTTCATCTTTATTGCCTTCTCCATGACTACATGTCCATATCCGGAAGCAGGATTGTTGGAAAAGAGAAGCAAACAGAATGGTGCATGGCATTTCGAATATCAAGAAAACTATCCCAAAGCACCATTAGTGTGCACATGTTTGATTTGATAAACGCAAAAATCAGGTGAAGGTTACCTGATATTCAAGGAAGCTGACACCATATTATAGTTTTTTTTTTTTTTTTGATAAGTAAATAATTATATTTGGAAGAAGGCATTAAGGAAATGCCGCCCGTATGCAAAAAAGACCATAGACAAAAAGGCCCGATACACCACCATGGGAGATAATGAACTCAAACCAATCTAGAAATTGATCAAGGGAGGGATGAAAAACCTGCTGTCAATAGCCTCAGTAATACTCCTTGCATCCAGACACTTCGGTCCACCTCGAATCCAAGTCATTTGTCCAGATGGCCCAGTTACCTGCACCAAACCATTCAGGATAACATCTGTATTCAAGTTCTTGAAGGAGGACTTCGAACTCAAGATGAGAGCAATTAATATACAATTGAATCCAAAGGAATTTGAGTCAATTCCAAGAAGAATACTCAAGCTGAGAAACAGTTCCACAAAAGCAAGGTATAAGAGTACCTCCAACTGTACCCCATTTCTCCAAAATGGGGACAAAGTTCCCCCAACAGATAATTTTTTTGCAAAGTACGAAATGAAAAATAAAGTTCCAATAATGCCTCCAAAACCTCTTTTTTGCGTACAAATATGTTGGTTTTGATCTCCAAAAGGTAAAATTTGGGTGCAGATGCTCTAGACAAACTTAAATAACTTCTACATTCCTCTACGTGGCACAAATGAAAAGACAAAAAAGGGCCCTACGATGAATCCGTGTTGCATTCGTTTAATTCCGCAGACATATCATACAAGAACTATTTCAGCCAATTCAAACGAGTGTATTTAAGGTTTGCTCAACAGCATGTACAGAAAATTCGATATAAAATATTATTCAAACGAAACAGACGTGCCACAGGCAAGACCACCTATCTGATTCTCACAATTGATAAAATGTAGACAAATACAGACCTTTGTAGCTAACATTACGCGGTCGCGAGGAACTTTTCTCTCTCTCATCCAACGGCCCACGTACTCCTCGCTCCTCCCTTGTGTTTCCGCCCGCTGAGGCACTGGGTACCTGATTTTATCAAGAAGTGGTTTTTCTGAGCTAACAGAAGTTGAACTGAAACAGGAATTGAACAGGCTTAGGGAAAAAAGAGATATGGGTAACAATTACATTTCTGCGGAGTCGAAGAAGTTAATGCCGGAATCGAAAGCTTTGTCTAGGAGGAGAAACGACTCCGGCAGCGAGTTTTGCTCACCAAACGTCATGGTTCCTGATAGAAAAGGGGACATAGAATATGATACACATGAAAGGTATAGTGAAGAGCAATTTGGGGAGAGAGAGAGAGAGAGAGCAAACCGAGGCAGAGTCTTGAGACGAGTAAATCAGGGGCGAGGTTGAAAAGGGGCACAGCCATTGGAAAGCCCTAGAAAATACTTGGCTCCTGGGAAGCAAAAGGTGCTCACTCTCTGATCAGACGCAGAGAGATAAGATCTTGTTTGATAGAGAAAAATCAGAAATGCTAATCGCAAGGACGGATTTGAAGGGAATCACGTAAGGAAAATTGCGTTTGGGCACATTTCGGGTCCCGAAAAAATCTAGAAAAATATTCATAAATTTCCAGCGGATATCAGTAAGTATTACTTTTGAATTCGTAAAGGAGAAGTGCTCAGGTCGCCCCTATGAATCTAAAAGTAATACTTACCGATATCAGCTGATTTTTTACAGGGTCCCATAAAATAATATTCAAAAATTTATGAATATTTTTCTAGATTTTTTCGGGACCCGGAATACGCCAAAACGCAATTTTCCTTGCGTGATTGAATAGCAGGGCTCGAGAAAAATGGAGTAGAAAGATATTGGAGATGCAGGGGATCGAACCCTGTACCTCTCGCATGCAAAGCGAGCGCTCTACCATTTGAGCTACATCCCCAGTTGAAGCTCCGTCTTGTGCCTAATTTTTTTAAACATATGCTCTCACGTACCCAAAAGGGCCAAAACCCCTGAATCCAGCATTACCCAGTAACTGGAAATGAATTCTCAACCAAATACAGGAAACATATCTTCAAAATGAAGACCTGTTATGTCATTTTGACTACAAAATTGACACAAGTGAAAAAGATTCTTTTCAGTGAAAATGACATTCTAGATGAGAATAACATTTTAGTGTATTCTTTTACCCAAGTTTCTCTTGAAGAAAATCTGGTAGGAGAATCATATTTAGGAAAAAGAAAGGCAGAGAATCAAAATCCTGATGGAATACCCCCTAAATACCCTCATGACCCTGACTATGATTGAGATACAGACACATCTGAATTTTTGTTTGCTAATGATAATAAGATTGAAGGTGAAGTAGTCATACAGACGCTTTTCCAATTAGCTATGAGCTTGTCTGGATGCCCAAATCCCTTTCGCTTACCCTCAAAACTTCCATGCTAGAGTGAAGCTCATCCCCTCCGGTTGAGCCAGAGGCCGCCAGGCGCCAACATCACACTAATGTTATGAAATACCCAGAGGATACCAAAGTCTGAATTTGTGCATGTCCTAATGTTGATATGAAACCCAAAACCTGGGTAAGTATGTGAGGGCAGAATTATGCTGTATTGACCTTGGGTTCTTCTTGAGAGACAGAAATCGCAATTTAGTCACAAAACTACCTGTATAATTTTGTTTGCAGAGCATTCGTTCACATTCCAGCAGCGTATAACATGGCAAATGAATCGGAATACAAGGTACCATCAGCACCATTAACATAAATGGTCAAAGGAAACATCAATGATTCCATCCATAGAGAAGTCATAGCGCTTTATCCGTTTAGCAGGAGAACCATTTGTCCCAAAGAAATTTGAGATATTGAATCCACAGAAGTAGTCTAACAACTCTGAAAAACACTTGTATTAAGCCATCTGCTGTTCGTCATTTGTATTTGTGTGCGGTTGCTTCGTGCGTGTGCATACATGTCAAAGAGAGGGAGTAACGAAAAGTTTGGAGACAATTAAGAACTTTCAGATTCTGGATCACTTGAACGACAGCAAAATACCTAGGAACCCTTCAAATGCAGTTAATACATTTGATGCCGGGGGGAATTTGCAGTAAAAACAATAAACCTCATATGAAACCTTCTTCATGACTGCAAAAGGGCTATTGTAGATAGGGTATTGCTTTCAAGAATACAGAATTCTATTTCTGCTGCGAAAATCAATGAAAAGAGAGAAAAAAAAGACCACCGAAATGTTACAGCAGGATCAGCACACTACTTGTTACAGTTTCAGTGTTCCACAACTTGTCCGGCAGCAGTTTCCATGATGCAGGAACATCTCCAACTCTCAAGGTATACATCATCCAACTTTCAATATAAATGGCAGTTCATTCATGACTTTCTGTCTTTTCTAAACACTATGCAGTAGTTGAGAATATTCTGTCAAATTGCAATATTTCATCCAACACTGCCTATGATACCAAACAAGCTTATATAGCAACGAGAGCATGAAAACACAAATTATAGCAATGAGAGGCAAACAAGCTTCCGGAACTCCCTGATCCCATCCTTAGGGAAGATATGAAAACACACAAATAATAGCGATGAGAGCATTCTAATAAGGGTTCAAGAACTTCAATATTCCTAAGGGAGATCTTGAATAGGAGAAAACCAATATATATTTGCTTCACATGTAAAAAATAACTCATGATGCAGTCAGAACTTACGAACAAGAGTCACTGAATTAAGCACAAAACATACCACACAAACTGGATTAACAAGTGATCTTTTCAAATTCCCAGCCAACTGTCAGAAAGATGATGCACAACAAATAAAACAAACACTCCCTAGTTCAAAAAATGGAATGGTTTCAGAATACGGACTGCAGTTAACACCTTGAAGTATTTCTATCCACTGAATATGAATACAGATGGAAAATCAACACAAAATGGGGGATATCGTACAAAAATAAATCTGCAAAATATAGAAGCAACCAGCACATGAGTAAATGGAGAAGATTACTGAACTGAAGATGAATCACTCATTAGAACCCGAAGATGAGAAAAAAAAGAAAGAGAGAAAGATTAAACACGGTACTACAAAATGAAAACTTCAACCACCAGCAAGCCAGCAACCACGTACCATTCACATTTAACTTATTAATAACTCGGAGTCACAAAATTGAACTAAATTAATGATATCATCTCATTCATATGATCAATCAACATCAAAACAGAGTTATTGAACAGCTTATATATTCAATAACAATCCACCAAAATTAGGGTTCACAATGATCATCATATCATAATAAGAACTCCACAACCAATCCCATCACTCGAATGCAATAATCTCTCATACATAACAAAAACCCTAAAACTCCTGTGACGCAGATCCAATCTCGCCCTTCCCTTTCCCAACCTTCTTCGGCAACAGGTTCTGATGAATGTTCGGCAAAACGCCACCATTCGCAATTGTGACAGTCCCCAACAGCTTACTCAACTCCTCATCGTTTCTCACCGCCAGCTGTATATGCCTCGGAACTATCCGATTCTTCTTGTTGTCCCTCGCTGCGTTCCCCGCTAGTTCAAGCACCTGTCAACCGTCACATAAACACCACTCAGATCCAATCCAGAAAAAGATATAAAAAAAAACGAAAACCAAACAAAGATCGAATCTTTCGCCGTAAAGTCTAGGGTTACCTCGGCAGCGAGGTATTCGAGGACGGCGGAGAGGTAAACGGGGGCGCCGGCGCCGACACGCTCGGCGTATTTGCCGGCCTTGAGGAAACGAGCGATTCTGCCGACGGGGAATTGGAGGCCGGCCTTGGAAGATCTAGAGACCGATTTGGAGGCCTTGGGCTTGCCTCTGCCTCCTTTGGATGCAGCGGTGGAACTCATCGTGTGTGGCTGATCGGAAACCCTAGATAGAGAAAGTAAGAGAGAAGAGAGGAACAAGAATCGAATTTGATGAGAGGAGAGTGATGGGAAGAGAGATTATATACAGGAAGTGGAGAGGGAGGGGGTTTGTTCTGATTGGTGGATAAGGAAAGACGCGGATTGCCAGCGTGGCAGAGGTGGTAAAGGGCGCGCGGGAACGAAATAAAAATTCTAAATCTGTGCGCGAGACGAACAGTAGAGCTTTGGATTATTATCGAATTAACCCCTATAGTTTGACCTTTATCACAAATCAGGTCCTTCAAGACCTAATTTTTCTCATACATCATCTACTTCCAATTTTGTCTTTACCAGATTGGTCCCCCTATTTATGTTCTGTTAAGGCCCTGTTTTGTTAAAGTTCTTGCAGTATTTCTTAAGTATTTAATTTTTTTACTTTACGAAATAAGACATTCTCTCACAATATATCACCTTTAATTCAAAAATAAGTATTTATTTTCCTTAACAGAACGGGGCCTTAATTGGACTACGAAAAATCTTATCCAACCTCATGGTATTGTCCCCTCGCTATATCTTCTCTTTGCCTCTATTCTTCTCTTCTTTTTTTCCATTTTTCCTTTTACCTTCTATTGTCATTTATTTGTTTTTCAAAGTAGTTTGATGGAGTATTACCCATTAGATTATTTTACATTATTTACAAGAATTTTAATTGAGAACAAGAAAATTGGTTGTTGTATTTGCTACCAATATTTGTCTTAGAAGTCTTGTGTGCCAAGATTTTGGGAAAGAAAAAAAAGATGTTTTGTTGTGAGTGCTGTTAGACGACAAATTAGATATTGTGATACCGTAAAAATAAAGTTATAAAGTAAAAGGAGTTATGATGGTCCAAATTATATGGTGAAAGAGCACGCGATCAAAATAGAAATATAAATTGGATGATTGTACATAGGTTGTTTGATTTTCAAAACAAATATATTCAAAACTAGCTACAATGTCATAGTACTATTGCTTATTTACTATAAAATACATGTCCACGTTTAAGAGCAAATTTATCAGTTATTAGCTAAAAAAACTTGTGAACAGTGCACATTTTTCATTTTACCTACTCATATTTCTTTCAATACTACACCAACCTTATCTATTTAACCTATTCTCTATTAAAATATCATTACTTTTATTTCTTAACCCTATTTTTAAATTGGAGCAAAAAGAGAGAAGGGAGAGATCAACCGGGCAAAAAAAATAAATAAAGAACTCTATTGCTTGTGAACAGTTCTCTAGAATTACCTAAGCACTGTAGTTGGAGCAATAATACCTATGGGTTTGCCGAATTTGGTGCATGACTGTTTCCTTGTTTTGCATAGCTAAAATGGATTCAAAAGCATGTATAAGTAAGCTGATAAACTTGCTCTAAGAATTTCACTTAGTTCTCTCTCCCCATGTATGTACGTAAATATCTCTACTTGGGAGTTTAGGACCATTAACCACAAAATCACAAATCTGGTAACAAAGGTGCAAAATCGATTACTCAATTTTTGCCAATGTATTTTCAAAGGAGATGGATAAATTTTTGAATTAGAACCAACAGAAAAGTGTAGGGTTTGATGTGACAATTAAAAAATGTTACATATTTTGCTCCCCATTTCCCCTCGCAAAGCAATGCCTAAAGGTGTGTTTATCTAAGAACATGTCAATTTGTCATGCCCCCAGGCTTTCTTAGAAAGTTTTTGTAGTAATTACAGCAAGAGGTCCACATAATTATTGTGGCCGGGCCTATTCCTTGATAAGAATTGGGCCTATTCCTTGATAAGTACTGTGGTCAAGGAAGACACTGAACCCAAACATAACCCCAACAGCAGAAGTGATAATAATCGACAAAATAAACAAAGGAAATCTAGATGGAAAAAGTTCCACCAAACATATACAGTACACAATAGGCAATTGAAATTAAAAGACAGATATTGGGTACCAAAAAATGGAAAGAATACAGCAAATGAAGTGTACTTTCCATGGGGCATATTCTCCCCTGATTGGAGAAGATCTACAAAGAGATGGATCAAAATGCGATTTACGTCAATCAGCACCACAATGAACATAATGTTTTCAGGATCTCAGCAATTACACACCAGATTTGCAATTCTGAAAGAAATGTGCACAACAATATAGTGATTTAAAAGTAGTACTACTAGTTTTCCATATATGACAAACTGCAGAGTTGAGAGGAACAAGTCCACTACAGACTACTCTATTGACAAAACGATTCATCAAAACGAAAGCTGATATGCAGAACAATCCAGCACCACTAGAGTATTTCCAAAACAGAGACACGAAATTCACAACTCCTAAAAAACCCTAGAACTCCTGCGAAACAGATCCGATCTCGCCTTTTCCTTTCCCAGCCTTCTTCGGCAGGAGAACCTGGTTGATGTTGGGCAAAACTCCACCATTCGCAATCGTCACCGACCCCAACAGCTTGCTGAACTCCTCATCGTTCCTCACAGCCAACTGAATGTGCCTCGGAGCTATCCTATTCTTCTTGTTGTCCCTCGCCGCATTCCCCGCTAGCTCCAATACCTGCGCAACAAACACAAAATCCAGTACCGTCAACACTAAATTCCTGAAAAAACAGGCGAAAATATAAACATAAAATTCAAGCAAGGGCGATTGACGAACCTCAGCAGCGAGGTATTCGAGCACAGCAGAGAGGTAGATGGGCGAACCGGAGCCGACACGCTGGGCATAGCGGCCTTTTCTGAGGAAGCGAGCGACTCGGCCGACGGGGAACTGGAGGCCGGCTTTGAGAGATCGGGAAACGGCCTTTGTTCCCCTGGCCTTGCCTCGGCCGCCGGTGGTTGTGGCTGGTCCTGTAGAGTTCATGGTGGGAGGAGGAGGCAGAGTTTTTGCAGGAACTAGAAAGTGGTTTTTCGGATGGTATTTGGGGAGAGGTCTGTGGGGTTTATATAGAGACGGGGGATCGTTTGTGATTGGTTAGTTTTGGGTTCAATCGGATTGCCAGCGTGGCGTTGGGTTTTGGAATTTCGTAAACGCGCGGGAATTTGCGGCCCCGGATTATTTTCGTTTCGTAATTTCTCCCACGTTTCACCATGACTAACCAAATTTTGGCTATTCGATAAATGATAATCGAAACTAATACTGTAACCTTTTATCAATAATCAAATTTGGTGAATTCCACATTTTCTTAATTAGATACACTACACCCATCATTAAACAAAAAACCTTTCTCTCTCTCTCTCAACAATGTTTTCCATAAAAAATATTTTTTTCGGAAACTTTTTTTTTATTATGGCAAATTTAGCTATTAAATTTTGATTATGTTTTTTAGACTTTTACATTGCTAATCTTAGTAATGTCTTAAATGAATAACAAAAGGTGATGTGATACGTAACTTTTAGTTATCCAATTTTGATTAAACAGTTGTGGATGCTCTAACCATCTTACAACAGTCGTTAGGTAGCCTCAATGCATTTTGTGTAGAACAAATAACGTGTGAGGGAGTGATTTTAACATAGCCAGGAGTAATATATTTTGTATGTTAATCCCCACCTTATTTGTCACTTTAGCGATGGTTGGCAAGTCCCTTTCTCCTTTACGCTCGAAAAATTGGAGTAGATCATTATATTATTGTAACCTCAAATAATATCAAATTCTAAATATAACTGTAAATAATTTTTCAAAAAAAAAAAACTATAAATAGTAAGCACAGGAGATAGGACATATTTTGATATTCTGGTATGTGTATACAGTTACGTAATATTTGGGGAGAGGTCATAGGAACCTGGATATGGGGATCGGCAAGATATAGAAATCCAGTATTTGTGTGCTTTAAAGCAGGAACGGCTCCGAAGAATGCACTAAAAATTTGAAATTTTAAATGTGATCAAAAGAGTTGAGATTACACAAGGATGGTAGGACAAGTTACAATGAGCGGAAAAACAGAAATGCAGCCGGAATTGAAACAATGTTGGCAAAAGCCACCTAACTTGGCTATTCGCGCATGCAGAGCCCACTAAAACAACGCCATCTGCTATATTTTAGTAAACATTATCCATTGAACCCAATATGTGCATAGATAGTGATCCACTTCACCAAAATGCCAGTAACGTGAGCACATTACTACTGCTGCAATGTCTCCCCAGTACCTGCAAATAGCACACAGCAGAAAATAAGTTCACAAACACAGAAAATTCTAAACATTGAAATTAAACAATAATTGCTTACGTTCTACAAAAAATTGTAGTACGTACTAGTAACAACATCCTCCACAACTTCGTTCCGCATATTCAAACCACTTAATTTCCAACCACACTTTTTTTTTTTATCAAGCATCAATGCAACGTTATGATTAGTAAAACAGTAAAGAATGTAGTTATTTTCATGCAAAGCATATGTATGTATATCCTTCTCGTTCTACAAAGAAAGGAGTCGTTCTACAACGGATGGAGTCGTTACCCATCCAGGAGCTACTTTAACATAATTCCAAAACCAATGGTTTCGACAAACTCCCTGCATATAGGAACCAAAACAAGAAAGACAATGAAAATCCAGAAATTTCTGGAAGTGCCCATGAAGAACTTGCTCTCACAGAAGGGTCAAACTTCTAATTCAGACTACAAAACAACGAAAGACAAATGAATTTCCAATATGCAGAACATCTAATCTTTTCGTCACAGTCGACACGTTGAGATTCTCTCTCGGGATGTTGGAGTGTCAATGATTTTTCTTTCTCATGAGAAACGACTATGGAAAGTCAGCAAACAATATTGGAGATCTTTACATGGAGAATTCTGAAGATTCAAAAAATATATAACCAGTCACATTGGAAGGGAAGAAATGCAAAGCTTTGTCCTTGTTTTCATGTTTCATCATCCAAGTAGACAGATTTGGGTTTCCAATGTTTGGATTCTGGAAGCATCTAAGAATAAGATCAAGAAACAAATTACTGAAGAAATGTCACAGGCAGTAAAGGAAGTATGACAAACAGGGCAAAGGCAATTTGTTAGTATTTTTTTTGGTTTGGTAAGGTAAGAAAATGTTATGCAAAAATACAACATGAATAGATCCTTTACAGCATTGGAGAAACCAACGGATGATTTATTTTTGCTTCAGGAAAGGTCCAATGGTGCGTTGTGTTAAAGCATCCAACTCTAAATCAATTGGCAAAGAGTGGAGAGGCCGCCCAGGCTCATATACTAGTTTTGAAGGAGATAATTAACCGATGTGGGACAAACTCCAATACGCTGAACAACATTGAAAATAGCAACAAGACAACAAATAAACGGTGAATAGTATCAAAAGGGGGAAAAGAAGTGAAGGGTCCAACTAATGGTCGAAACATTCAAACCCAGCAGAAATGCAGAAGCGCCAAAAGAAAAACAAAAGAAGGTAATGTAGTGCATAAAACCACCAGCAATCCAACGATAAGCGTAAACATGACTAACTGAAAGAAAAAGTACCTCTAGGGAGTTTGGAATTTTGTTCAACCCTGCAAAAATCGATCGTTGGCTTATCCAGCCAAACATACACCTCAGCTTGGAAGTTCTTGGGAGGAGCGCCAGCCCTATCATCCTTCCCAAGAAAGGTAATATAATAGACCATTCCCATAACACACCGGCAATTGACTCTGATGAGTTTGGCAAACTGGTAAGATGTCCCCTACGGCTCAATAAAGAAGTTAAGCCCAACGAAGAGAGTTAATAGAAGAGGTAACAAAAGGAAGAATTCAATGAACCAAGAGAGCATGCACACATACATTCTGTTTGTTGTAATGTTCAATAGCTAGCTTGGACAAATCATTGAACTCCTTCACCCCACGAGGAGACTTAACTGGAATCGGTCTAATTAAACCCGGCTCCAAAACCTTATCGGGAACCTCTCCGACGTCAAACCCCTGTACGTATATAAAGCAATACAATAGAATCAAACATACTAACGTACGTACAAGCATACATCCACACACACACATGCGCGCGCGAGAGAGAGAGTCAGTAATAAGTATAAACCAATTATGTACATTCAGCAAACTTAAGCGTATAGGTTAGATATGCATACATCGCTCTCCTCGACCCTCTTGTTGTAATCCCTACGCTCATCTATGGTGAAATCCCGGAAGCGAATCCTCTGCTTCTTCTGTCCTTTTCCATCTACATGCTTTCGCTTCTTCTGTTCTTTAACTTCTCCATGTGGCGGCGGTAGAAACTGCTGTTTGAATGCAGAACGGGTCATTCTGCGATTATGAAAACGATCCTCCCCGGAACACAATGCCTTCTGCCGTAGATGTTTACTGACAATCGCCAAAGCCTAGTGAAGAGGCACAATATTGCGGACATTATAATTAAATCGAAAAACATTCTTACAAGCAGCTCAAGTGAACCGTGTAAGCAACTAGCAGACGGTATATATACTCTGAGAGGTAAAAGTCAAGGGAAGAACCATAAGAGAGAGTGTTAAGTGATGAGATTTGAATACTATAATTTAGGAGTTTGTATACTGTAATTTGGGGATTTGATTGATCCCTGTAATTTGGGGATTTGATTGATTCCTTCCTTTATAGCTGCTCTAGAGTCTTCCACGGATGACTATATATATTGTACTCCAAGAATGTATCAGACATGTAGTGCAATACAAAAACATTCTCTTAAATTGAGTTCTATTATATTTGCCCTTTTTCAATCTTTGTCTCTTTACAGAGAGGCTGTGAGGATTTTGGAAATTCTACACCCAAATCCAGTTCTAAGTCGTTTGGAAAAAAAATACTCCTAGATAATAAAGATAGGGATATAAACTCAATTACATTGGCCGACCGAAATTGTAAGCCAAAGCTGATGGATTTCAGCAACAAAATATTGGTGGTTGCAGCTAGTCTTGTGAGAGTAATGAGTAATTCATTGATAAATCAACTATTTGACAGATTTAATCAACAAAATTGAACAATTAATTCAATGAATCAAGCCAATGCAAAGCCAAACAACTAAAATTTTAACCAGTGGACCAAGATTCCATACAGATCCAGGTCGAAGTTTCAATAGAGAACCCAACACTAAAATGAGCGAGCGGGGGGGGGGGGGTGGGGGGGGGGGGGGGGGGGGGGGGGGGGGGGGGGT
>JAOTQK010000005.1:1920127-1936080 GCA_025642025.1 Rhododendron ferrugineum
TTCGTTGACAACTTGGACGCATGCGAGGAAGAACAAAGAAAGGGACGAGAAGGAAGAAAAATGTGACATGGGTGGTGGTTTCTGGGCGAGATCAATCATATCATAGAATAAATAATGAAACAAAAGTGAAAGGATAATTCCATCTACACCGCTTGGAGTTTTTCCTAACAATAATGATGGATACCCTCTGGTCTGGAGAAATGATAATGAATCCCCTTTTATTTTTATTTTTGTGTGTTTCGTAGGTATCCAAAATCGACAATTATTTGTCCAAATACAAGATAGAATGAGCAACGAGTAACTTCTATTTTTAAATAATCACAATTCCTTATAACAAAGTCTTAAAAAATTACTATCACTTATTTTCAATCAAAATAATTTTTTTTATCCATGGAAAGTGCTATTTTGATCACAAAGGGTATTTTTTTTTTATCAATAACCTTTTTTTAACTAGTTGAAATCATAAATGACAAATTTATTACTCTTTGTTTAAAAAATTAGAATTAAGAGCTTTTCATTACAAAAAAAAAGAAAGGTAAATTTGCTCAACGTCTTGCCTTTCTTTAGTGAGGGACTATAGAGAGAGTTCATGGCCATTTCTCATTTGTGAATCGAGCATTTATTATTAAGGAAAACCTGAGGGTAACCTTTGAGTAATATATTTACGTACTTTTTGGTGTTTGCTTTCGCAAATGCAAAGCAATAATTTTATGTAAAGAAGTTTGTGTGCGAAGCATTATTGTTTTTTTCTTTTCTTTTTTCCGTTCTTTTCTCCATAGGCAGCTAAGCACAAAAGGTTGGGTTGGGTTCCAGATTAATGCTCTGATTGGAACCTGCGGAAAGCAAAAGAAAGGAAGGGAAAATAATACTAATTAAGAGGGAAAGTTGGAGGAAAGTTGAAGTCATTTTTTGTTACTTTGCCTCCTCTTTCTATAGGAGTCCAAACAAGAGAGGAGGAAAATTTTTAATTTTCCCTGCTTTTCTTTTTCCCCTTCTCTTCCACAAGTCCAGAATACCTGAATATTCAGTATAGGGAAGTATTTTGAGCTGCACAAAATATGTTGTTGAGTGCCCTATTTTGTTGCCGGTATTGTACGATATTCAAAACTTTCCGTTATATGTCAGTATTTTGAGCAGTACGGAATATTTTTTTTTTTTTAATCCGCACGGAATATGATGCTGAGTGCACTGTTTTATTGCTGGTACGATAGGAGACTCGTAACTTTGGCTCGGACCATAGAAATATAAACCAACAAGGCAACAACCATATGGTTACCTTGGATACTTAATCCAATCTACTGCTCATATGCGCTTAAAGTACAAACGGCCCTCAAGATTTACAATAAAGATTCAACTTGTTATTGTGTGTCCTCTACGGATAGCACTGAAAAATGATGATCCCAATCAAGGGCAACTCATGATTTAGGTCCAGGGCTGGCCCTAATTTTTCGAATCCCAAAGCGAAAATTGAAGATGAGGCACTTCTATATATGAATCTTTATGAACAAAATATAACTAGATAAATTACCATTTCAAGAACAAATACTATAAGGGATACCAAGATAAGAGGAGCCCCTAGAATTTATAAATTCTTGGAGGCTAAAACGGCAGCACCTTGAGCTCTGTATTGGTCTGATGGGGTTCAAACTTAACTGAGAATGAAACAGTTTTACCGAGGAGAGAACCTCGGCTCCTCTAAGACCATAATTGAACTCCACGAAAAGCACAAAAAGGATATATTTAAACAAAAATGCTCTAGACATAGATCCCTGTGTAGGAGTATTATTTTATCTACACGTGACTCATCAATATGCACCTATGTAAGGCAAAGGGTATTGACCAAACTAAGAACAAATATCTTTTTATTTGACTCCAGTGGGGACAACAAGCCTCCACTTGCCCCTATGTCTGCTAGCAAGTCAGGAAGAAGACCTAAAGGAAAAAGAAGCCCCAAATATAACAGGCCCATAAATCAGATGCCAAATCTATAAATATCAACACAAAGTGACTATGAGCTTCTTAGTATTAGGTTGTATACCTGAAATAGGAAAGTGCCTGGTGCTGGACCCTTCCAAATTCTCTTCCTTGAATTCAAATGCCTCCGACGACACCGTTGGCCCTACGCTAGAACCAAAACACTGTTAATGGACGCTAATTTTCAAAATTGGTCTCAAAATAAAAAAAAACAAAAGCACTCGACAATGCCCATGCATACTTCTTCTTTGAGGATGACACCATGATAAGAGTTGCCAAGTTATACTGGATTCTGATCCTTTCTATAAAATGTTCTCACCAGCCTCATAAATGACTTTCAGCCTACACTTCTTCACTGTTAACCATGGGTTCTTCACCATTCCCTTCCCAACACGTGATCATATAGATATCTCTACTTCATCACAGCTTTCTAGGTAACACAGTGGTAAATTGACGAGAGACATCTGATTTTGATCTTCACTGGTTACAGGGGGAAGTAAACTTGCATGAAAGGTACATGTTTCACCATCTTTAGATTTGTAACTAATAAAATAGTCAAAAAGAGACCATTCACCAGCTTCTTTGTGTCCTATGAAAACTGCGCATGAAATCCAACCCCATGTTTTCCCAGTTATGAGAGAAGGCACCACAAAAGGTAAATGAGACCCTGCATTTTGGTATGGAACTTTATTCCCTGGCAGAATAATATCAAAAGATTTCCGCACCATAGACAATCCCTGTTCCAAACAGATCATGCATTAGTAGATTGCAAATTTACGACGCAAACCTCTTTTCCTTCATAAGATTAGAGAGAGAAGATTTCACCCAAAAGACATTAAACCAGAAGTACAATGACAAATTGGCTATTAGCGATCATATGGATTCGAAATAAGAGTGCTCATTATTTAGTATAATGGCTCTTTTAGTAATGATGGTATTATACGAGAGAGAGAGAGAGAGAGAGAGAGAGAGAGAACCTTAGATTGGGGGAGTCTCCCAATAAATTTGTTTGAATAAATGTTCTCCGCAAAGGGACATTGATATTCCCAATTTCAATCCAGAAGGTATGCTTTCTAATGATGTGCAGCAGCTTGCTTCCAATGTGCATAAACGTACTGGAAGCTTTGGAAGAGATGGAGCCGTTCACAATTATTCAAGCAGAGATAATGCAAGCTAGCAAGGTTACTGATACTATGTGGTAGGGTACAAATATTGTTTCTACGAATATCAAAATGCTCTAACAAGCTCAACCTCCCAATGTCACCAGGCAGATGGAACATATTGCAGCCTTTCAAAGACAATCTCTCCAAGCGATTAAGGTAAAAGATACTATATGGTAAAGTAAGTAAACCGTTTCCTCCGAGATTCAAAGTCTCAAATGAGATCAGGCCCCAATGTCGCCGGCAGATGGGACACATTACAGTCTTTCAAATCCAATAACATTCAAGTGAGTAACGTTAAATACACTACTTGGTAAGGCAAGTAAATTGTTCCCTCCCACATTCAAAGTCTCTAATGAGACCAACCGCCAAATGTCGCCCGGCAGCTCGGACACATTGCAGTCTTTCAAATCCAACGACTTCAACCGAGTAAGGTCACATATACTACTCGGTAACTCAACTAACCTATTCCCTCCAACATTCAAAGTCTCTAATGAGACTAACCCCCCCAATGTCGTCGGGCAGATGGGACAATTTACAGTCTTTCAAATCCAATGACTTCAAGCGAGCAAGGTTACATATACTACCCGGTAAGGCAAGTAAATCATTTCCTCCAAGATTCAAAGTCTCTAATGAGATCAACCACCCAATGTCACTAGGCAGATAAGACACATTGCAGTCTTTCAAATCCAATGACTTCAAGCGAGTAAGGTCACATATACTACCCGGTAAATAAACTACCCTGTTTCTTCCAAGATTCAAAGTCTCTAATGACATCAACCCCCCAATATCACCAGGCAGATAAGACACACTGCAGTCTTTCAAATCCAATGACTTCAAGCGAGTAAGGTCACATATACTACCCGGTAACTCAACTAACCTGTTTCCTCGAACATTCAAAGTCTGTAATGAGACTAACCCCCCAATGTTGTTGGGCAGATAGGACACTTTACAGTCTTTCAAATCCAATGACTTCAAGCGAGTAAGGTGACATATACTACCCGGTAAGGCAAGTAAATCATTTCCTCCAAGATTCAAAGTCTCTAATGAGATCAAACCTCCAATGTCACCAGGCAGATAAGACACATTGCAGTCTTTCAAATCCAATGACTTCAAGCGAGTAAGGTCACATATACTACCTGGTAACTCAACTAACCTGTTCCCTCGAACATTCAAAGTCTCTAATGAAACTAACCCCCCAATGTCGCCAGGCAAATAGGACACTTTACAGTCTTTCAAATCCAATGACTTCAAGCAAGTAAGGTTACATATACTACCCGGTAAGCCAAGTAAATCATTTCCTCCAAGATTCAAAGTCTCTAATGAGATCAATCCCCCAATGTCACCAGGCAGATAAGACACATTGCAGTCTTTCAAATCCAATGACTTCAAGCGAGTAAGGTCACATATACTACCCGGTAACTCAACTAACTTGTTTCCTCCAAGATTCAATGTCTCTAATGAGATCAATCCCCCAATGTCGCCGGGCAGATGGGACAGAGTGCAATCTTTTAAATCCAAAAACTTCAAGCAAATAAGGTTACAAATACTACTTGGTAAGACAATTAAACAGTTTCCTCCAAGATTCAAAGTCTCTAATGAGATCAATCTCCCAATATCACCGGGTAGATGTGAAAAATTACAGTCTGTCAAATCTAATAACTTCAAATGAGTAATGTTACAGATACTACTTGGTAAGGTAAGTGAACTCTTTCCATAAAGATGCAACACCTCTAATGAGATCAAACTCCCAATTTCAAATGGTAAATGTGATAGATGGCAAGTTCCCATGCTCAATTTCTTTAAGCAACTTAATCCTTGTACAGAGGCCAGGGGCAAACCAATTGAATCTGGCAATCTTTCAAATCCAGCAAATTGTACAAGTTTGCAGCAGCCAGATATATCAAAGCATCTAAGAGATTTCATCATCCAAACTCTTAATGGAATCCTCCGAAGTTTTTCACAGTTCTTCAAATCTAGGACAACTAGTTTGTCCAGACATATAATAGATTCGTCAACATCTACCAACCTTACACAGTCGTTAAGCAACAGTTCCTCAAGATTGTCGAGTCCAGAGAAATCAGGGGTTTTGGTCAGGTAATAGCAATGACTTAGATAAAGGAACTTCAATTTAGGCAAAATCTGTCCAAAACAGAACGAAGAATGTTAATTTACACATATTATAATATATATATGTATTGCTCGCGCGCGAACATGTGAGAGAGAGAGAGAGAGAGAGAATATATATTGTACCTTGGTTCCGTGACTTCCGTCCCATACTTGTTTTAGGCTGCTATAACGCAAGTCAAGAGCAACCAAATTCTCCATAAAGAAGTTCGACGGCACACATTCCAAAGCAAAGCCATTCCAACACAACCACAATAGCCTTCTGGAGATATGTTCATAACCTACCCTTAGATGAACGTGATTGAGATGAAGCAGCCACAGTCTATTCATCTTTTTAAACGCCTTTGCATTCACTAGGACATCGCTTGGCTTAGGAAAGTTTAAGACAAGGCCTTCAACCACCTCAGTTCCCTGATAACAAAATCAATGCATAATGAGTCACAAAGGTAAGCACGGTAAGAATGCATAATATGAAGCCAATAATGTACGTGTCATTTAATTGTGAGAATTAAGGATTAAGAATGTGCGTATGTATTTAGAATCCTTGCCGTAATTAACCGTAAATATTAATGCAAAATCTTGATAGAACTCACCGTGCCATCTTTCAGAACTTCAAGGGCGTCCTCATGATACCATAATCTGCTACGTTTCCCTGGGTCCTTAACAGATTGTTGCCTGACAATTTCTCTGCCCATGTCTATAAGCATGTCATCCATAACGAGTTCATTCCTGGGCCCATATTTTATTAAACACTGATCAGCGAGAACCTGAATGCCAACAGCAGCAGAAATGTTACAGCCTTCTAGTATTTTGATTGTAAAATCTCGATCAGTTCCAGCAAAGAAACATGCCAAATCGAGGAATAACTCCTTGACTTCATCATTTAGCGTATTGAGACTTATCTTTAGCCTTCCATAAATACCCGCAAGAAGGATTTGTTTCAACTCCGGCATTGCTCTTTTCCATTCAGGTATGCTTTTGCGAAACAAAAAAGAACCCAAAACTTCAAGAGCTAAAGGAACCTTCCAAGCATAATATACAAATTGGTCTGAAAGCTCCGCATAGTCTTCTCTGGGATGATCTTCCTTAAAGGCATGCCAACTGAAGAGCTCAAGGGATTCGTCCTTGTTCAATTCCTCTGGTACATATATCTCATTCTCATCCAATTCGACGAAATTTAGTAAAGACCTATCTCTTGTTGTTATGATGATTCTGCTTCCTGGAGCAAATGAATCTCTACCTATGGCTAGTGCCTTCAATTGTTGGACGTCGTCCACATCATCCATAACAAGAAGAACCTTTCCAAAGAAAGCTCTCCGCTTTATAACCTCGATTCCTTGATGAACATTCTTTATGGTTTGAGTTCCACTAACAAATATATCAGAAAGAAGTTTCTGTTGTAAAACAACCAGACCAGTCGGCTGTTTCGTAGTTTCTCTGATATCTGCAAGGAAGCTGCTGCGTTCAAACTTATGTTGGATGAGATAGAATAGGCTTTTAGCTATTGTAGTCTTACCAATACCACAAATCCCCCATATTCCTACAATACGAACATCACTTGATTCCATGCTCAGTATAACATTGAGCTTTTGCAAACGAGACTCCAGTCCAACTAGGTGGTTCACAACATCTAGATGTGCAACATCTAATTTATTTCTGACTTCTTCAATGATTTTCTGAATTAACGTCTCTTCATCTCTGCGCATTTGGGCATAAAATCAAAAATGAAAAAGAAAAGCCTTTAGTAGGTCTAGAAGATTCATAACCGCGGAATTGGTATGATAAATCTTGGCCGCACTGTATCTCAGGTGAGACTTGGACCTAGAAATGCAGATAGCAGACCACTTGTAAACTTTAGCATCTTGCAATGATCGGTGCATGCATTTTTTAGTGAGTTTGAAATCAATCAAAGCCTTACTCCCTAGTTAGAAATGCAGATAGTAGACCAATTGTAAGCTTTAGCATCTTGCTAGGATCTGAGGCATGCATTTTTAGTGAGTTTCAAATTAGTCAAAGACTTACTCCTAGTCAGAGTTTCTTTCTTTTGGCTTGACAAAAAAAGATATCAAAAAGTAACCTCAATTCCTTGATGACAATTTCTAAAGTTACGCGTCCCACTTCTGATTTGTCAAAAAAGATATCAAAAAGTAACCTCAATTCCTTAATGACAATTTCTTAAGTTATGCGTCCCACTTCTGAGTATATCCGAAAGAAGATGCTCTTGTAAAACAACCAGACCATTCGGTTGCTTCAAAGTTTCTCTTATATTTTCACGAAAAGTGCTACCTTCAAACTTCTGTTGGACGAGATTATATAGCTTTTTAGCTATAGTTGTCTTACCAATTCCACCCATCCCGCATATTGCAACAATGCGAACATCATCTGTTTCCATTTTCAACAACTTGAGTTTTTGAAGGCGAGAATCTAGTCCAATTTCGTGGCATGCAACATGTAGAAGTATAATATCTAATTTATTTTGGACCTCTTCAACGGCTTTCCGAATTAGATGTGCTTCATCACTGCAAATTTGCACATTCTATTAAAATAACAAAAATGCAAATCCTTTACCAAACGTAGAAAAGCCATGACACTATAAACACGTTAAGTTTGGCAAAAACATAATCTTAGGTGAGGTCGTGAGGACCCTTCGGCCCAGAAGCATGCACAACAAAGGCTTGATCCTAGTCAAATTTCTATCTGTTGGCGAGAACAACCATCAAACAAGCCGAAGTTTTAAACAAATTCACACATCTGGTGCTGTGCCATTTCAAACTTGATGGACAGACTGGTTTTAAAATACTTTTAAGAGCAAGGTTGTAGGAAATTGCAGGACATTATCTACATCATCAAGAACAAGAAAATGTCTATAGCTGACAATTTGACAGAGAACTGGTGTTGACCAATTTTCAAGAGTAGCATAAATGACTCCACTAAAACTCTATAGCTGTAGGTAGAATTGCACTTGCACAACCAACAAAATAGCTATTGAACATATTAGAAAGGTTGAGGAAAATACCCGTTGTCCACCTTCGGCAAGTCCCAGCCTGATAAGTTGGCAATATGAGTAAGCGCTTCCTTCCACTTCTCCACCTTGCTGCCAGGACCCTCATTAAAACGCTCAGCGTGCTTGGAAAATGATTCTGCAAGACTCCCCTTCTGCGCTCGCACGTCTGAAGGCTCAACCCCATGAAAGATAGGAAAAACGATCTGCCGCAACTTCTTCCTGCACTCCATGATCTTCACAAGTTCGTCAAGGCACCACCTGGATGCGGCATAATTTTTTGAGAGAACGACCAGCGAAATTCTCGACTCCTCAATTGCTTTCAGAAGTTCATTGTCAATATATTCCCCTCGCTTGAGCTCTTTGTCATCTATGAATGGATGAAAGCCATGTCTCTTTAAAGCAGCTAAAAGATGGCTGGTAAAAATTTTGCGGGTATCGACACCGCTGAAACTCAAGAAAACGTCATATTTGAATGGTGTTGCGATGGAGGAGGGCGAGGAAGAGGACGAGGCTTGGTTTGCCCAAGCAGTCTCCATGGACCAAGCTCAAAGATGAATGATAGATGTAGACCTGTGCCTTATCCAAGAGACAAGGGGTAGCCTTGTATATACTTCTCTTCTTGTTAGGTGACTTGTTTGATCATAGGAGATTCATACCCCTGTAGAAAGTGGCGAAAAACAACTGTTTAAAAAAAATGATGTTCTTCTCTCTCAACTCGCACAAAGTACAAAGAATCAAATCAACTAAGAGAACTTTGGTGACAAAAACTATTTGATGTGTGGCCTAGCGGTTGAAACCTAGGACTTTGGAATTTGCTACCTCCCATATCTCATGTTAGAAACCTTCCAGGTGTTATGAGCAGAAGTTACAATTAAAATCAGTACTTTCTTTGCTGCTTGAAAGCGCAGCCCAGTAGCCCACTAGCGGCTCCATGTGTTGTGCGGGTGTTAACACCCTAAAATGACAAGATACACTGAGAAATTTAATTTTAGGCTTTGTTTGAACACTCAATCCTATATAACAAACACTCATCAATGCAAGTAACTTATAATTGAACACCTAATACATTAGCCCAAAACAAGGAATTAATGATAAAAAAATAGACAAATAGAGAAAAATTAATCTATTGATACCGGTATCGTTTTTCTGGCTTCTCTCTAACCGACAATCGACGCTATATCAACAAAAATAAGAACATATGCTAAAAAAGATCTGAGTAAACATATCCGCCGTGATTTTCTTCAAAACAATGTCACCAAATTTATCCGCGAGTTTATTCTTTTTTGGCTCAAGATATAAAAATTTGTTGAGAGCAATTGTAAAATCTTACATATTTTTATATCTTTCAATCGCACTACTCGAACTAATATAGGAAATTTTGAGTATATTGCTAGTTGGTAGAGCTAGTAGAGTTAAGGTAATTATCGAACATCCTATTTAAAATTCCTGGAGCCGCTACATTCGATTCATCATCAAAGGCCAGCTATTTCTTCCCGAAAATGAAGTTACAGAAAACCTCGTCAAGAACAGAGCACAAATAAGAGACACTTGCATATATTTCTGGAAAAGTTGGGCGGGAAATCCTCAATTAAGCTCTCACAAAACGCTGACAAAATACAAGCAGAGACAGAGAAAATAAATACGCAGAGAGTATTGAGAGTATCTCACAGAATCGCCGAGGTTGGAGCTAAGCAAAGAGTTGTTGCGTTGTCTTCCTTTGTGGGAGAAAAGCAAGAAATTCCCTTTAACGACGTATGGCGAGAGGTCGCACGGGGAAACATCGATCTGATACAGTAATGCTGATGGGTTTTGCAGTGGAAGTGGAAGTGGAAGTGGAGGGACAAAAGCGCAGTTTTTAATCTATATTATGGTTGACTTCTTTACCGTTCGCTAAAAAAGACGGCTTATTTTTTTGTTCTTATTTAAATTTTTTAATATATTTATTAATTTTTCGATAATTTTTTAGGATTATTGCATCTTCATATCGAGAGAAATCTAAAAAGTAAAAAATTATGATCGAAATCTAATTTTTTTTTAATGAAGACAAAAAAATTAACTTATTGGCTTATTTTTATCTTTATTCAAAAAAATTAAGTTTCGATCGTAATTTTTTACTTTTTAGATTGCTCTTATCATGACGATGTAATAATCCCCAAAAAAAAATTGACGAAAATTTAAATAAGGACAAAAAAATAATTCAGTTAGCTTATTTAGCCGAACGGGATTAATAATGCTACTTTACCTCTTAACAGGAAAAAAAAAAAAAAAAAGCGGCTCTTAATCAGTTGTTTCATTTTTCTATGTTTTAAGTTGCGTGAATGCGTATATTACCCCACCTTTTTTTTCCCTATTACCAACGGTAATATTGCCCGGCTTCAAAATCAGTTGATTGTGAATCTACGAATAATAAAAGAGATTAAATTCTACACGGTTGTGCCGTGTGAAATGGTTCAATCTTTCAACTCACAGAACTGTACGCAACAAAGTATAAAATTAGTAAAAACACTGAACGCAACGGAGGCCGTATGAAATTTTCAGCCCCAGATGTAGGCGGGTGAATTGATGGCGCACTCATGTGCCCATTTTGTTCTTCCTCCTACATTCCGGAACTATTTGCATTTGATCATCTCATCTTTGCTCTCACGTAGCGCATGAGATCATTGTGTAATGCGCCACATCATATAACAGTCCTAAAACTCGACATTAGTATATTTTATTTCTGATCTAATACCCACTATTACTCTATTTGTGATCAAGCAAAGATTACAATTGAACTTATAAAATGAGACAGGGGTAGCCTTGTTATAGACAGAGAGAACTTAGCATATCCAATTTAATGAGGGGCATGAGAGTCCAAAGAATCTGTAGGAGTACAAAATTCAAGTCTGGATCCCCTATCCGACCCCCTTCCGGACAGGCGTCTGTCTCACTCCTCTTAGCCGTTGATCTCGCAAATCAACGGCTAAGATGGGCCGAACACTTCTTTCTCAAAACGACGTCATTTTGGAGCAAAAAGTGCTCGGCCCATCTCAGCCGTTGATTTGCGAGATCAACGGCCGAGAGGGGTCGGACAAGGGATCTCGTGCCACAAAATTCGGTGGCACAATGTTGTGGATACATATTATTCCAAAAGAAAAGACAAGAAAACAACACTACAAATTGAACAGTCATACAGGAGCAAAGTATACAAAACTTGAGTACGTAGCCTCGACTAATTTAATTTCTCGGACTAGAAATATCTGGATCCCTTGATTCTGAACTTTTTCTTTTCTTTTTCGATCGGCACCTCTGTATTGTCCTCATAAATGAAATGAATCCCACACTTCTTCACTGTCAACAACGGCACCCTCTCCCACGGATTGGGAATTATCTCAATCTCCAATTCATCCCCGCCATGGATTCCTTCGAAATTTAATGGGCGATGAAGGAGTATCATCTGATCTTGACCTTGATAGTTTATGAAAGGCACTAACCTGAACAGTGTAGAGTTGGCCAGTGTAGGTTTGTTAAAGAAAATGTAAAACGGAAAACCTTTATCACGATTTCCGTTACTACTGAAAACTATGCAAAAAGACCAGCCCACTATTCTCCGATTTTCCAGAGGCGGCACCACAAGGGAGAATTTTGACCCTGCACACTGGTACTCGAACCAATTGGGAACCTCATCCAGTGGAAGAGAAATATTTGTATCGATATGCAGTTCACTGCGTTCAGACCATCCCTGTTCCAACAGATCATGCATTAGTTGAGTACAAATTAAATTTCTTTTTCTTCACAGGATTCATTTAAGTAAAAATTCCACACAAGCTGATATATACCGGCAATACAAAGACGACAAATGGATATTAGCAGTGTTATATTGATGCAATATATGCTTTATATCCCCTGTGGTTCTTTTGATATCTGTTATCCCACTCTGTGTGTGTGTGTGTGTGAGAGAGAGAGAGAGAACGAACCTTATACTGGTGGAGTCTTTCTATAAAATTATTTACAGAATTGCTCTTAGCCAACATATTGCATCCCCCAAAGGACATGCGTAGTCCAGCTTGCCAGTTGAACTCAATAGGTATGTTTTCTAGTGATGTGCAGCAGCTTGCATCCACGCGCAATATATTTACTGGAAGCTGTGGAAGTGATCGGAGCCTTCCACAATCATTCAATCGGAGGTCCTCCAAGCTAGCAAGGTCACTGAAAGTATTTGGTAGGCTACAAACATTGTTCCTTTCAAGTTCCAACAACTTTAACGAGCTCAACATTCCAATTCGGTCGGGCAGATGGGACAAATTGCAGTCATTCAAAATCAAGGCTTCCAGGCAAGCAAGGTTACAGATACTATCCGGAAGGGTAAGTAAGCGGTTTCCTTCAAGATTCAAAGTCTCCAATGAAATCAGCCTCCCAATTTCACTGGGCAGATGTGTCACATTGCTGTCTTTCAAATGCAAACTCTTCAAGCGAGCAAGGTTAAGGATACTATCTGGCAGGATACGTAAACTGTTTCCTTGAAGACCCAAAGTATCCAACGATATCAGCCTCCCAATTTCGCTAGGCAGATGCAACAGATTGCAGCCTTCCAAAGTCAATCTCTTTAAGCGAGTAAGGTCGCAGATGCTATCCGGTAAGGTAGGCAAATTGTTTCCGCTAAGATCCAAAGTCTCCAACCAGATCAAATTCCCGACTTCATTTGGTAGACATGACAGATTGCAGTTTTCCATCCTCAAATCTTTTAAGCAACTTAAACCAAGTACATGGGAAGATGGCAAACCAATAGAATCCATTCTCTTTGTTTTGAAAATCCAAGATGAGAGGAATGAGGATTGGGATTTAGATGGTGATCCTTTGAATCCAGAAAATTTCCCGAGCATGGAGCAGCCAGAGAGATCAAGACTTTCGAGAGATTTCAACGTCAAAATGCTAGGGGGAAACTTCTGAAGTTTTTTACAATTCTTCATATCTAGGATAACAAGTTTGTTGAGAAATCTAATAGATTCGTCAACCTCTACCAACCTTATGCAATCATTAAGCAACAGTTCCTCAAGATTCTTGAGTCCAGAGAAGTCAGGGGTTTCAATCAGGTGATAGCAATAACTTAGGTAAAGGAATTTCAGCTTGACCAAGATCTGTCCAAAACAGAATTAGGAACGTTTATTTTTACATGACAAAAAATGTGAGTGGTGTATGAAAAAGGAAAAAAAATTAATGTCGTACCTTGGTTCCCTTCCATGCTTTTTTCAGGCTACTATAACGCAAGTCAAGAGTAACTAAATTCTCCATGTGCAGCTTTGACGGCAAACATTTCAATGGGAAGCCAATCCAACATAGCCACATTAGTCTTCTAGAGATATGTTCGTAACCTTTTCTGAGATGAACATAATTGAGACAAAGCAGCCACAATCTGTTCATCTTTTCAAATGCTTTTGAATTTACTTGGACCTCATTCGGCTCATGAAAGTTTAGGAAGAGGCCTTCAACAGCTTCAGTGCCCTGATATGGAAAAAGCCAGTGGATAATGAGGAAAAAATTCCACCTTCTTAAGAAAAAGAATATGTTTATTTTAAGATAGTTAAGTTCATGTCTATATACTCTCAGAATTACAGCTTCAATGCACTGATACAGAAAAAGCCAGTCGATAATGAGGAAAAAAGTTCTTGTTGAGAAAAAGAATATGTTTATTCTAAGACAGCTAAGTTCATGTCTATGTACTCTCAAAATTGCAAACGCAAAATATAAACTGTGAGAATTGAGTAAGTGCATATGAATTGGAATTCTTGAAGTAGTTAGATATCATATATCTAGAAAAGTTTCATGTATATGGAGCTCACCGTGCCATCTCCCAGCACTCCAAGAGCATCCTCATGATACCACAGTCTGCTCCGCCTCCCTGGGTCCTTAATAGATTCTTGTCGGACGATTTCTCTGCCCATGTCTCTAAGCAGATCATGCATCACAATTTGGCTAGGGTGATATTTTACAAGACACCGATCAGCTAGAACCCGAATCCCAATTTCTGCGTGAAAGTTGCAGCTTTCCAGTATTTTTACTGTAAAATTTTGATCTGTTCCAACAAAAAAACATGCCATATCTAGGAACAACTCCTTCACGTCCTTACTTAGCGAATCAAAACTTATCCTAAGTTTTCCTTGAACATCATCATCAGGGATTGTTCTTAACTTCGCTATTGCACTTCTCCATTGAGGTATGCTCTTGCCACAGAAAAAGGAACCCAAAACTTCAAGAGCTAATGGAAGCCCTCCAGCAAAGTGCACAACTTGGTTTGAAAGGTCCACATGGTCTTCTGTAGGATGGTCTTCCTTAAAGCAATGCCACCTGAAGAGTTCAAGAGATTCGTCCTTGTTCAACTTCTCTGCTTCGTATATCTCGTCCACTTTAAGCGAATTTAGTGAAGAAATATCTCTTGTTGTTACGATAATCCTGCTTCCAACACCAAAGGAATCTCGATCTATGGCTAAATCTTTCAATTGTTGGACATCATCCACATCATCAAGAATAACAAGAACCTTACGACGGAAAGCTCTCCGTTTTATAACCTCAATTCCTTGATGACAATTTCTTAAGTTATGAGTTCCACTTCTTAGTATATCCGAAAGAAGTTGCTCTTGTAAAACAACCGGACCATTCGTTTGCTTCGAAGTTTCTCTAATATTTGCAAGAAAAGTGCTGCCTTCAAACTCACGTTGGATGAGATTATATAGCTTTTTAGCTATTGTTGTCTTACCAATTCCACCCATCCCCCATATAGCAACAATGCGAACAGCATCTGTTTCCATTTTCAACAACAACTTGAGTTTTCCAAGGCGAGACTCTAGTCCAATTTCGTGCCATGCAACATGTAGAAGTACATTATTTAAGTTATTTTGGACCTCTTCAACGGCTTTCTGAATTAGATGTGCTTCATCACTGCAAATTTGTACACACTATTAAAATAACAAAAATGCAAATCCTTTACCAAACGTAGAAAAGCCATGGCACTAGAACCACGCTAAAATACATAACTCATCTGTGTAAGTTTTCTTAGTTGTAAATAACTTTAGAGTGACTGTTAAATCTTTAATAAGAATGAGGAAAAAAGGGTTAACATACTCCGAATCAAAATAATTACCAATATTAACAAATTTTGCAAATGCGGTTTCATATTAGTCGAAAGCAACATTTATGATAAACCGTGATTCACCAATAGATACATAGCGTTTTTGCATGAATCGTGAATCGTATGATTCACCACCGATTCTATATAAACCTTGATTCACCTATATATTCCTATCGTTTTTGCGTGAATCGTGAATCGAACCGGGAACGGTATCGTGAATCGTACAATTTTGACACCCATGGTCAGAATAGCTATCTGTTGGTGAGAACAACCATCAAATAAGCCAAAGTTCTAAGCAACTTACTTACCAAAAAAAAAAAGTTCTAAGCAAATTCTCACATCTGGTGCTGTAGCATTTCAAACTTGATGGACAGACTCGTTTTAAAATACTTTTAAGAGCAACATAAACCACATCATAATAAACTTCGAAAGTGTAGTCAAATTTACGCTAGCATCCCCAAATAAAGTTTCAGAGAGGTTGAGGGAAATACCCATTGGCCACCTTCGGCAAATCCCAACCGGACAAATTGGCAACCTCAGTGAGAGCTTCCCTCCACTTCTTCACCCTGCCATCTGAACCCTC
>JAOTQK010000005.1:2093000-2106875 GCA_025642025.1 Rhododendron ferrugineum
ATTATGCTAATAATGGTTTTGTTATGCCAAAATTACGGTGTCCCCAAACGGCGGGTGGACACCGTAGCATTTCCCTTTGGTCTATGTTGTTATAAGTAACCAACCTTGTTACTTCCATGGGGATGTAGGACGATAAAGTGATGCTATTGCATTAATGCTGGCATTGGACAAATTTGGTAAACGTGCATGAGCTGAGGCTCTGCTTATATATATAATATATACATAAAGAGGATGTAATCAACAACAAAATAAAAATGAGTAATTTGCTGGTGATACTCTCTCTCTCTCTCTCTCTCTCTCTCTCTCTCTCATGTGTGTGTATGTAGTTTGTTTTTTTTTTTCCCCTCTTTTGGTTAACAGAAACTCTACACGCACACCTTTAAAATATAACTCCAAACACAAGACACAACTGTATGATTGTGTCTGAAACTGTAGAAATATCTAGAGTTTTTCTTTATACTAGAGCCTTCCATGAAGTAGTATAAATAAAGATAGGTTCTAGTCATTTTGTACAAAGCAAAAAAATAAATTTGAGTTTAAATGTAATACAAATACTCTCCTTTTCCACTCTTATCTTTGGTACCAACTGAACAATAGAAACTCCTATTCTTTCAACAACCGTCGTATCTGATATGATTTTAAAAAAATTTGGATTAGCCCAGGGCAGAATCAAGTCCTGGTTCCGCTTGTATTTAGCAATTCTCTTTTGGGTAAAGCAAGTAATCCTTGTTTTATACAACAAATTCTTAAGTATTTAAAAAGTGATCCTGCTTTATGGATGAAATTGACGCGTTCTTTGTCGATTTTGCATCGATTTTGATTAGCGGTGATGAGATCTTCATAGTTATGGTCTGTGAAGAGGGTCAAGAAGAGCAACAGGTGCTGCAATTTCACATGTACTCTGTTGCTGATAAAGGGAATGGATGCTTGTTAAATGAGGTGAATGCAAGTATTTTTTGCAAGGGGAGTGATAGATCTTGTGGAGTTCCTTCAGCTCCCAGGGTTCGAAGTCTTGAAAACGTGTAGCTTTGAGGATGAGATTTGCCTTTGCGATTTCGTGTGGGTTACAATTCTATCGAAGTTCAGACCTTAAATGGATTCTAATGGCTTTGTAATATAAGTTTTGGGGAATAGCAAAGTTGTTGGTTTCTGTGGATGTAATATAACTTTGGTGAATATGAAAGTTGTGGATTCATATCGGTTGGACTTTAGAGTGGTTTTATTTTGACTTTAATGCGGGTGGAATTTATGGAAGTGTTAGGCAGCTATTTTTACTTTTGGTATATATATATAAATATATATGGCATTGTGTTTCTGGATATTATTTGGTGTATGGATAGGAGCTTATGCTGTTGTTTGTTTTCCTTTGTTTTGGTTAATTTTGTTGTGTGTGGTTTTGCTGCTGTTGTTGTCTGTAATGTAATATGAAGTTTGTATATAGTCATTAGATTAAAGTAGGTACGAGTTTAGAGCTGAGCGTGAAAAGGAAAGAAGAAGCTATAAGCTTACGGGTATAAGTTAGAAATTAACTTCGAAGCTATCAATAGTAAAACAGTTTTTTTTTTAGTATATAGTCAATAGTCTTGTCAGTTGCTTTGCACCTAATATGATTTTACCCAAACCCCATTCTGTCACTCTCGTCACATGCACACATAGATATGTGCAACAGTGCAAACGTATATATATTGAGCAGAGATCAACACACACACACAAAAAAATGGATCAGAGATCACAAACAAACACAACCAAAGAGTTGCCTTCTCTGTTGTTTCGCCGCCTCATCTTCGTTGGCTTTGTGCCTCTGATCCCGTGGAGTAAGAGAAAAGGATCTCGGTGAAAGACTCGTTGAGAGTGAGGTGGCTCGCGCAATGGACAGAGAGTCCGATCCATTTTGGCGGACGGTTGCCATGGCACGGTGGGGAGAGAGAGAGAGTGAGTGATGGAAAAGAGGGGGAAAAAAAAAAAAAAACAAGTCTTTTGGACATAAAGATGGAAGACAGACGTTTCAACTGGCTTTCTGAAAAAATGGAAATGACCATAGGGGCGAAAAGCGCTTGTGCTAGACTGCATGGATGGGTAGGCTCCTGTGAGTCGCATCCACAACGGTCAAGCCAGTAGATATCGTATGTCTTCCATCATAGATCTAATAGTTTGGCTATGTTTAAGTGATGATACAAAAACCATAGCCCATGACAAAAACCAAATTACAAAGTCAGCCAATTTCATTAAACTTAAAGAAACTATTCAGAAAATCACCAACGGTGGGGTTGTTCTAATCCATTTGAACCAAACACAAGCATTCTTATTTGATCAGGAGCAACAACTGCAATCTAAAAAAAAATTTGTGCTTCCAACTTGAAACTTTCAAGCACGAATTCAACACAATGGATCTAGCCTTGTACTTCTATTGATATATTAAGTCTACAATGGATTATAGCCTTGTATTTCTGTTTGAATAGTAACTGAGACAAAGGATTAATTCCACCATTTGCAGGCTGCATGCACTGTAAACTGCAGGCATGTCAATCATTTTGAGTCTGGTTCAAGCACAACTAATTTAAGTTTTATATCTAACTGTAGTTGAGTTCTATTTTCACGTTAAATAAATGACGCAGTAGAAAGGAGCCGATGAAAGGAATTTGATGAGGTAGCATATTTGAAGCAGCCGATGAGAGGAATTTGATCTTCTGAGATCATCAAACATGGAGTTTTGTGGAATGATGGTTTGCCAAGTAGTTTTGTTTGTTTTTTGGAAACATTTTTTGCCGCAAACATGGACTTCTTTCATTCATTTCTGAGGTTCAGATTTGCATTTGTAATAGGAGAAAAAATAGGGATTTCCTACGATGGATGGGAAAAAAGTTTCCCAATTGAGAGAGAACAAATGAGTCTACTGTCTCATAAGCCTTCACACTTAGCAAGCCAAGAAATGTGAAACCACTAGTGCTCATTCATTCGATTAATTATCACACTCTAGCACACAAACTAATACAAGCATTGTGGTACAAAAAATACATTTTTGTTTTGCTAAGTCTTAATGCACACAATATTTAAAACACTAGTTATTAAACCCATTGTTGATGCTCTTAGATTTGTTCCCTTGGGATAATTTAGCATGCGGAAGATTCGAATCTTTATATTGACATATATTATTCTTGATTTTGACATATGCGATTTCAAAATTTCCATGCTGAGATAGATTGAATGGTGGTGGTTTACATTCCAAGTGTCCTCATGTTTTGTTAGAAATTATCTACTTCTTGAGTTACTGTGGTACTAAAATGATGAATTTGAATTTATCCGTTTACAACATTCAGATAAAGCCACCTGCCGCAAACTCCTTCCAATAGGGTATTAAGGATGTTCCAAGAAATGAATGCTTGCTTACAGCTGTAATTTTTAAGATATACCTACCATCAAGAGCTTAGGTACAGGAGGATGTGCGAAATGACATAAAATTAGGGTAAAATTTGATAGGACTGCAGAGTGCGATTTTTCTTGGCAGGTTGAGGTATGGTTTGAAACATTTTCTCCAGGATCACACACGCCTATCCACAGGCACTCTTGTGAAGAAGTTTTTGTTGTCTTAAAGGGGAGCGGTACTCTCTATGTCGCCTCGAATGCACATCTAAAATACCCTGGACAGCCACAAGAATTTCGTATCTTCACGAATAGCACATTTCATGTCCCTGTTAATGATGCTCACCAGGTAGCTCTCTCTTCCCTTCAGAACTATGTGCTTTTATTCAAATTCTCGAGGAGTCTATAGCAATTTGACATGGTTGGTATGATTATCTGTTCTTTAGTCTTTGTACTAATGATGTAAAGGTTTGCTGTTCCTATGACAAAACAACTTTTAGTGATGTTAATCGTGTCCGTGGTACCAAAAATGCAGCTCTCCATTCTCTACAACTCTATTCCAAATGGGGTCTCAATCTGTACTTAAATGGATTTATCAGTATGTACGGATAGCCATGATGTTTAAAGGTTTATTATCTTATCCTTATTAATCCCTTATTGGTGTGGTTTTGTGGAGGTTCTTCTAATTCCTTATCAAAGGTACATTGTATTATCTTGCACTTTTAGGCCTTAGTGGAGTTGAAAAGGGACTGCTCGTTAGACAGGGTAGTTAAGCAAATTTCAGAGGGATACTCGAGCTATCCATTTACATTTACCAGATACTTCCAGAAATGGGTAGCCATTTTAGTTTCACAGGACTATAGAGTGGTTTTGATGGTGAAGAATTGAATCTGAATGATATCCCAAGAAAGGCCCGTGTACCAGATACTTCCAGAAATGGGTAGCCATTTTAGTTTCACAGGACTATAGAGTGGTTTTGATGGCGAAGAATTGCATCTGAATGATATCCCAAGAAAGGCCCGTGTGGAATGAAACTAAGGCAGCCGGTGGCTGAATACACCTAGTTGATGATCATGCCTGACTTGATGAAGATAAGAGACATGATCATGCCTGACTTGATGTGTTATTTACAAAAGCTGCTGCTCGTACCCATGTTTTCGTGAAAAAGAGCAATAGCAGAAAAACTAAGGAAAATAAGTTTTGTACAGAATTTCAGGAGACAAACAATGGGCCTCAATCCATGTGATGAAATTGAATTACAAAAGATACTTTGTTGCAGCAGTAGGGCATCTACTAGTTGCCTAATACCGATCTTTACATGTGGAATTCTCCATGGATTTGCTAATTTAACATCTGGCGTTCGCAACTTCTATTTCCCTGGAATACAAATCAAGATGAGGACTTGCAATTTCTAGTCATTATATCCCGTCCTCCAATGAAAGTGTAAGATATACTCTTCTCTCATCATTTTGCATGTTTCAGATTTACCATTTCATTGTTATGGTTGTATACGGTATCCTCCTTTTATATTTTTCTTACTTGTTAGTCATTATTTGTTTCACTCAAAAGAATTTCACTGCTGATTTTTACTTTTCAGATTCATATACGACGACTGGTTCACGCCACACATTGCTGCCAATTTGATGTTTCCAATCTTTTGGGATAAACACTGTTTTCAAGCACCGGCAAAAGATGAGCTTTAGCATTCAAGTCACAACCTTGCTTCCTCGATCATATACTGATCTGGGATACGGTCTTGACTTCTTCTTCTTCTATCATGTGCTATTCCTGAATAAGGATCGTAATGAAAAAAGAAAAAGATAAAAGAGAGTATGTAATCAAAATTTGAAGGTGATAATCTCTCTCTCTCTCTCTCTCTTATGTAGTTTTCCCCTGTTTTGATTTGTTTTTTAAGAATGAAGTTTTTCCTTTTTTTTTTGGAAGGGGGGCTAGACCTTCTGTTAACCAAAAGAGGGAAAAACTTCATTCTTAAAAAACAAACCAACCTTTAAGACATTACTTCGGACATAATTGTGTCCGAAACCGTTTGATGCATATTAATCTATGTGCATCGAACGGTTTCATACATAGTTGCTCCATACGTCGTCTCTCTGGATTCCATAGATAACATCCAAAACAAAGGAACAAATATCCGTCATTTTCACTTGCCACGTATTTTCTAGTGATCTGTCAAATCATATCTTATTTCAGGGTTAGAAAAACAAGAAGTCCAAAATTCGGCCAACTGTAGTAATAACGACCCTTTACTTAAAAATTAGTAACTCGTCCCCAAGTGAATACTCCAACTTCCTCTTGCACAAAAGCAACCACCGAATTGGTCTAGAACGGGTTGACATATATGTAGAGAGAGAGAGAGAGAGAGAGAGAGAGAGAGAATGGGAGGGAGAGAAACGGTGATCTTCTTGGCACTAACGCTTCTGTTCTGTCTGAAGGCCGCCGAAGCTTCACACTGTTCAACTCACGGTGAGTTCATCTTTGAATTCCAAAATGCCAAAAAAAGACTTTGCAGGAGTCGTCAAATTTGAAGGAAATGGTGCGGAGCCAAATTCATGTTGAATTTGACACTCTATTTGATATCAAGGTTGGGTCATGCCAAAAGTTATCATTTCTATGCCATGTAGAATTTGAAGCCATCGGTTGGAGATTCCTAAAATTCTTGGTATCTGAATTTTGGGCTTCTTTGCCTGTAGTTCTTGTGTTTTGTAATTTGTAGATGTAGAGTAATTTTTCGAGTACTATTTCTGTCCCAATTCCGTGCATTTCTTGGCTTGTAGTTTCCTTTTTTCGTAATGTAGAGTGTTTCGGGTCAGCTTGTGCACACATCGACTAATCCCTACAGCCCCTCCCGCAGCCGTTTCATATGCTTACACGTGAAGGTGAGGTGACCCCAAGAGTTACTGAGAAGGGAAATCGAACTTGAGACTTTAGGATGGATCAAATCCTACGTCCAGGCCAAGACCACTACTAGATGGTTTGGCAACATGCTTGGATTACTTGCTATCTCATTACTTTCAACTCCTTTAAGGTAAAGGGAGTGAATTTTCTTTTCTATGCAGGAGTACCTTTAGTGAGGAACATTTCCGAGCTTCCACCAGATAACTATGGAAGGCCTGGTTTGTCTCACAGTACCATTGCTGGTTCCCTCTTGCATGGCATGAAGGAGGTATGAAAAGCACTCTCTCTAGCGCAGTGGTTACATATGTTTGACATTCTATTCGCCGTACGAACAAATTTGATACAAGAAACTTGAGCTGTGTATTCTTGTAATGACTGCTGCTTCATTGTGCAAGACCATTATATTTTTCTCTATCAGTTCATAACATTCTGAAAAAGCCACATGCCGCTATCACCTTCAAATAGTGTATAAAGGATGTTCTAAGAAATGAGTGCTTGCTAATAGCTATAATTTTTAAGATATAGGAGTAACTACCATTAAGAGTTGGGTACTATAGGATGTCAGAAATGACATAAAATTAGGGTACTTTTTTTATAGGACTGCAGAGTGCAATTTTTCTTGGCAGGTTGAGGTATGGTTCGAAACATTTGCTCCAGGATCACGCACGCCTATCCACAGGCACTCTTGTGAAGAAGTTTTTGTTGTCTTAAAGGGGAGTGGTACTCTCTATCTCGCCTCGAATTCACATCTAAAATACCCTGGACAGCCACAAGAATTCAGTATCTTCGCAAATAGCACATTTCATGTCCCTGTTAATGATGCTCACCAGGTAGATCTCCCTTCCCTTCAGAACTATGTGCTTTTTCAATCTCCCTTCCCTTCAGAACTATGTGCTTTTTCAATTCTCAAGGAGTCTGTAGCAATTCGGCATGGTTTGTATGATTATTTGTTCTTAGTCTTTGTGTTAAATGACGTAAAGGGTTTGTTGTTCCCATGACAAAACAACTTTTAGTGTTGTTAATCATGTCCTTGGTACCAAAAATGCTGCTCTCTACAACACTATTCCAAATGGGGTCTCCATCTGTACTTAAATGGATTTACAAATATGCATATTTAGCCACAATGTTTAAAGGAGGGGTGTCCTTTTGTGGAGGTTCTTCTAATTCCTCATCGAAGTAAAATTGTCTAATCTTGCACTTTTATGCCTTAGTTGAGCTGAAAAGTAACTGTTCATTAACCAGGGTAGTTGAGCAAATTTCAGACAGATTCTCAAGCTATCTATTTACATTTACCAAATTCTTCCAGAAACGGGTAGCCATTTTCAGTTTCACTGGACTAGAGGACGGTTAGATGGGGAAGAATCGAATCTGAATTATATCCCAAGAAAGGCCTGTGTGGAATGAAACTGAGGCAGCCAGTGGCTGAATACACCTAGTTGTAGTTCCTGTTAATAAAGGGTGCTAACTGCTCTGAGGGCTAAAAGATTAGAGACATGCCTAACTTTAAGCATTATTTACAAAAGCTGCTGCTCTTACTCATGTTCTTGTCAAAAAGAGCAAAAGCAGAAAAACTAAGGAGAAGAAGTTTTGCACAGATTTTCAGGAGACTAACAATGGGCCTCAATCCATGGAATGAAATTGAAAAGAAAAAAGCCTGCACATATGAAGGAGAAAAGATAAAACAACAAAAGATGCTTTGTTGCAGCAGTAGGGAATCTACTAGTTGCCTAATACCAGTCTTTTCATATGGAAGGTGTTTCTCCAAGGATTTAATAATTACATCTGGTATTTGTTAAGCGTTTGCAACTACTATTTCCACCAGGTCTGGAATACAAATGAAGATGAGGACTTGCAATTTCTAGTCATTATATCACGTCCTCCAATGAAAGTGTAAGATATACTCTTCTTGCATCATTTTGCATGTTTCAGATTTACCACATTTCATTGTCATGGTTGCATACAGTATCCTCCATTTATATTTTTCTTATTTGTTAATCACAAGGCAGTGTACTAAGATGCTTGTAAAATGGCCAGGAGATCAAGTCATTAGAATAATTAACCATCGATAAACTAGAGGGTCAAGGGTGAAAAGAAATGAACTTTTTTACATGTTATGTTACTCACTTGAACCACAGAGCTTAACTTCGCCACAAGATAAACTGTCCAGCTGCGAACAACTACATTCTCTAATTATGCTTCTCATGCAATCTTCTTAGATGCCGCCATAAGGTGGTTCTCTTGAAAACTTCAACTTGTGGTGTAGGGGATCATCTCCAACATTACTGCTCGCTCACCGTACGTTCATATCCAATGAAGCCTAGGGTGGCTTTGTTATGCTATGATATCTCCACAACCATCACAATTGTAGCTTTTTTTCTTTGCCGATAAAAAAAGAAAAGAAAGAAAGACCAAAGTTACAATCCTTCAATCATCTGATGTTGGTCCAAAGGAAAATGACAATGGTAGGCAATGAGTCTACTGATGAGGACAATTGATCATTGAAGGACTCTTTCTGCATGAAGAACTTGTTAGAAGTAGAACAGTATCTTATAATGTCTGTGACAATCTATTACTGGAACTTTCTGATGTATCGTGTTTCGCACAAGTAATCACTGCTGATTTTTGCTTTTCAGATTCATATACGACGACTGGTTCATGCCTCATATTGCTGCCAATTTGAAGTTTCCCATCTATTGGGATGAACAATGTTTTCAAACACCAGTGAAAGATGAGCTTTAGAATTCAAGTCACAACCTTGCTTCCTTGATGATATATTGATCTGGGATACGGTTTTAGAATGGGGTTTTGTTTTGTTTTGTCATACCATATGTTCTGGAATTCCAAGTCACAATCTTGCTTCCTTGATGGTATACTGATCTGGGATACGGTTTTGAATGTCTTTGTCTTGCTATACGGTTTTGAATGGTTTTGTTTTCTTCTCCAACTTTTCTGGTAGCTTTAGTCGGTATTTGGTCTATACTTTTTCGCCCATAAACACACATGGTTACTTCCGTGTGGGATGGAGGAAGATAAGGGGAGGCTATTGCACAATGCCGACATTGAACAAATTTGGCAAACGTGCATGAGCTGAGGCTATTTGAATAAATGCGCATGAGCTGAGGCTGGAAAGATTGAGTGGCCAAGCCAAGGCAGGGCTGAAGGAGCATTCCTGGGTAGTTTTCTAAACAGGGCTGCCATAACCGGCTCATTTTATTTCTGGAAAGCAGGGGACTACAAGATCAATGCAGTAGTTATCCGTTTGGGTCATGTTCAGAGAAACAGAGCCATAGACTTCATGGAAAACAAAAAGTTCCATGGAATTGGTGCCTATGAATCGTAAAATCACACAACAGGTTTGATAAGAGCTCATATATCGCTTAGCAAAAAAAAAAAAGAGCTTATATCCAATTGCCTATGAATCGTAAAATCACACAACAGGTTTCGATATGAGCTTATATCCAATTGGCTTCATTAGTGTTCAGCAATCTGTATAGTAGGGCAAAAACCTTGCCTACACATAACTATAATGGTCTCACATTGGCCGACGATGGACAAACAACAATACTCAGTACTCATGGTGGCTATCCTACTCCAACAACAAAATCCTGATAGTCCCACTGCCTCTAAGTTGCCTAACAAACAATAAACAAAATAGACTTGCGACAAGAATCACCCCTTCTTTTTCTTCAAGCTCCGCCTTTCAGCCTCTCCCTCGGCAACCAGAACACAGAATTCTGCCCCAAGCATCTCATGTATATCTAGATTTAAAGAGCTGCTCAAATTAACCATCTCCATGATCACTTCTACATTAATACTAAAGCCTAAAGTAGACAAGACGCGAACAGCATTTGCAGTCCTGCATATATTTTGCCTAGTCTCCAACGGCGTGTAAGTTTGTTCTTCTTGTTCGAGACTCGTTGGATGCATACTGGTTGCGGCATCCTGTTGCTCAGATTTAGTAGCTTGATCCTCTACTATCATATCATCTCTAGCTTCAACATGTTCCCCAACCCAGATGAATCCATTGCAGCCAAGTATCAGGTCAATACCGTATTGTTCTATGTGGTGGAAATGTTGTTTCCGCCTCTTGACTAGATAAGGAGAGACTGTAAGTAATTGTCCTCTTTCAAGCTGTAAGAATGGAATGCATCAAAACACCAGTCTACAACAGGAATTAGAAATTATAGTAATGATGGTGGTAGAAATGCAAGTCTGTACGCTGGACATCAAATTGACAGGATGCCCTCCATAAAATATCATCTGTCTAGTGCCTTTTTCTTTGGTCTAATCAAAGCAAGGTTATATGAAGATGAATTAACATTTGGCATTCTTCCAGAGAAGTTTGAAGGGAAAAAAATACGAACTCCAAAATATAATGTGATACTGATGATAGCTTGGTGCTGTTCACAGTTGATCACCCACATACCACATGACAGCCTCTTCAGATTGTCAGTATAGATAATTAATTTTATTTATAGGTATATCTTCAGATTTTACCCCTTGTTCATCCTTAAAACATAACTTCGTTAATGGAAAGTGGAAACTACACAGGTGAATTTGAGTTACCATGCCATGTACACAGACCAAAAGTTGGTTAAATGCTGAAGATGTGAAAGGCAGAGAAGATCGTCATATAAATACTCATTTCAAGACATACCTTTCCATACTTCTGGCTTCTTGCTTGCAGGTGCAAGCTTCCATCATGCTGGAAACCACGAACTTCGGCCTGATAGAGGAAATGCCACAGATTTCGTATTTTCAGTATATTCTCTTCAGAATTAACTACAAACAACTCCAGAATCAATGCCAGAACATATTAGTGCAGCACATTATGTCATATGATGGTCAATGCCCCTCGTGCAATTTGAAGAGCAGCCTTGCTTCTTGTGAGGAAAAAAATAACTTACTCAATATAGAGCCAAACAGATTGGCTGCAACCATTTCATTTTCTCAAGGAATTCAGAGAATGAGTGAGCTTACACAAACAACATCGTTCTCTTCGAAAATGCTGCGCATGTTGAGCTCATCAACTGCTGTTCGCCGCCTCTAGCAAATTGTAAGAATGGATACCGAGTAAGCACTGTAAGTCACTCAAAGAAAGAAAGCTATATATTCATCCCATTGTTTTTGTGGAGGGAGCTAATCAAAGAAGAAAGCCCGCTCCGATGGCAAATTTTTTCTTGATTGAAGAAAAAGTCAAGTGGCTTTAAAAGCGTCAGACTAGCATGTATTAGTAGGGTTATTTGGATATGGGACTGATGCTTAAGTGAAGCAACATGCTAGGGGAAGGGACACAGGTTTTAACTTTTACATACCTTCACACAGCTTACACAAGAATCTATAAAAACATGATGATACAGTTTTGGCGAAAATATTTCTTAATGGGAACCCACCCTAGCAAGATACGAACGAAAAAGCAAGATACATAGCACTAGCGTAAGTACTATTTAAAGGGATACATATGTGTTTATGTATTCACCAAAAAGTTGTTTCCAACTATCTAAAATGACAAGCGGTGGTTGTAGAAATTAAGTAATGTCGTGCAAACAGAAGAAAACAATGTAACACAAATGGTGCAGAAACAGAAACACCTGAAAAGGAGCAAAAATAATCTTCTCTTAAGTGCCATAGAATCATTATGCAGCATCAGGAAATCTAAATACCTGAATGCCATCAGGTAAGTTCATTGAAGAAAGCATTAGAACTGCATCTTGGCTAAAATTTATCTCCAATCTCCATCGCTTTGGAGCAACCTAAACATCAAAAGAAACCCAATCAACCTACTGACTAAACAGATTGACTAAGATGTAATGAAAAACTTCATCTATCTGCTTTTAGCAGCTCACAACGGATAATATAAGGCACCGGTAACGTGAATCCACGACAATTTGTTTATCCCAACAGGTTTAAGATTTATATACATGTCAATTTGATGATTTATTTTTTCCCAAATCAAACTCCAAGAGAAAGTTGGTCTTTCAGGTTTTCTACCTCAATAACACGTCCTACGATGATGTCCCCGATCTCAGGCTTGTACCTAAAACCAATTGTATTTCGGCATCAAGTTTCGCAATCATCATCTCATTACTAAAGCCAAATCACGAAAACAAGGCGTTTAAGATCCAAATACCTGGCCCTCAAAGTGCGAATGTAGACGAGCTTGTTAACACGTTCAACCACCCCACAGAGTGTCGCAACCACTTCGCCGTCGAGTTCTGAGGTTCCGTGTCCCCTTCATCCAACCCAATCAAAGACGACAATAAGTGTATTATTTAAACATAGAAAAACAAAAAGAAGGGAAAAAACAAGAAAGCAAAGCAATCCAATCGAATAACATTTCGAAATCTATAAATCAATTCACAAGTTCAAATAATGCATTGAGAGAGATAGAGAGAGAGTACTTGAGGACGCCGTCTTCGTAGTTGACGGGGATAGTATCGGCGACGGTGACGGAGGCATTAGGGTTGGACTTGGAGGAGAAAAACTCGAGCTTTTCCAGAGCTCTCTGAAGTCTTATCTTCTGCGTTTGATTCAACGATACCTGTATCCCCCTCATCTCTCTCTCACTCTCGACACACTGCGAAAACCCTAAACCCTAACGAAGGTATATCCGAAACCCGTTTCTTTCAGTGCCCCGTGAGAAAAGAAACTAAACTAAACTGGGCGCGAACCCGGATCCAGAACCAAATAACCGGAATGGGGATGCTGCCAAGCAACCTCTGCGAAGCGGGTGCTGAGCGGCCGATCCGACTGTTCATCTCAGCAATTGACGGCTTGAATCTTAACAAAGCAATGGATGGTTCAAGTCTATATGCGCTCAAATTCAATCTGAGTCGTCCGTACTAAGATAAACAACCGGATGCCACTTAACACCCGCTTGACAAGGGGTGCTTGGCAGCATCCCGGGCCCCTTCTTTTTCTTGGTTTTTTCCGCCTATATTTGTGCTCTTATTTGGAACTTGAGAAAGGGAAGAGAAAGGAAGGATAATAATGAAGAGAAAATTTTAAATCAAAGTTAAAGCAAATTTAGAAAAAAAATTGAACTTGTTTTTAAGAGCTCCCCTTGTCTCTTTTTAGAAACCAAATACAGTAATGGAAGAAAAATTCTTAAAATTTTCTCTTTCTTTCCCTACACTTAATTTCTCATGAAAATTGAAATCAAACCACCAGTCTTAGCATTCGGATCGGATATGAGACTTACGAATTTCTTTTGTTACTCTCAAATGAGTAATTATGTTTACTGCGCCAGAGTTCTCTGATATTTTGACATTTTACTTCTAACTAATAGTAGCATAGTGCAAGTTTTGCGCGCAGGACATGGAACTAACTCTTTATGCAAAATTATGAAAAAAGTTTTCAATTTGCACCTCTAATGTTTTTTCACTACCTTTTTCTGCTTTTTCTTTTTTCAATAAAACCCATGTAATTTACTCTCTACTCTAGGAATATTTAAATATTCATCATATTTATCCATGCTATGTAAGAATTCATCCCGCCATTTTTTCATGCTTATGTTTTCATCCCCTTAGTGTGTGAAATACCCTTGTTACCCCTTTGCTTGTTTGATTCCTAAATTAAAGGGATTCAAATGAATACCAC
>JAOTQK010000005.1:2112673-2123938 GCA_025642025.1 Rhododendron ferrugineum
AGATCGAAAACACAGTGCGCGAATTAAGAACATGAGCACATTGTATTTTGAAGTACTACGAGACCAAAGGTTGGGACCAATCGCCCAAACTTTATCACAACTGAGGTTGGCCTAGAGCCAGCTCTCGTCCAGTTCTCATGTGTCCAGTTTGGGCTTTTGTGGGTCCATTCTGGATCCACAACAATGATCAGAATCGTTTATTTTATAAAGCTCGTCGAGTTTGTCCATGACGTAAAAAATTAGCTTGATTTAAATTTTAACATCGACAAGTACGTGATTGAAACAGATTTGTACAAAAAAAATTGAATGAAAAAAATAATTGGGAATTTGAGTTTTTCATTTTGTACAAGAAAAATGAGATGAAAAAAAGGAGTAATTGCAAACTTAAAAATTTTCTTTTATTGTACAAGTCTGTTTCGATTATATACTTATCGATATTCATTTAAGACAATTTTTCTATTGTTGACAAACTCAACGATCCCTTCAAAATGAACGATTGCGATCAAATGGGCTCACAAAAGCCCAACTGACCCGGAACGACACATGTAAACTGGACAGGAGACGTGGGCTTGCTTACAGGTCAAAAAACTTAGGAAAAATGACAGCCCAGACGTGTTTATGAGCCCAAAATGAGGTGCACACTTCACACCTTGCGTATCCTATACTAGACTGTTGCTTGACAGTATTACGTATAGTTTCAGCAGCTCCAGAGAATCTCTAATCTCTCTCTCTCTCTCTCTCTCTCTCTCTAAGCGATAGTTGAATCCATAGCCCCAATCATGAATTTCTGGAGATCCATTCTGTCAGAGGACCTGGATCCTCCACTACCCGACAACTCCCAAAACTCCCCACCCGAATCCCCCACAAACCCACCTCAACAGCCCGACAACGACGACCACCAAAACCACTCAGATCAGGCCCCTCCCAGTTCCACCGCAGGTACCGGTGGCGGGTGGGACTTCGGAGGTCTAATCAAGACCATCGCGACCCGATCCGAATCTGTCATCGACACCTACCGCCGCGACCTCAAGGAATTCCAGTCGGGTCTCCAGAAGGAAACGGAGGCGTTCCGCGAGGCCGCCGGCCACGTCGTGAAGGATCTCCCCGCCTCGATCGACGGCGTGTGGAAATCGACGGCCGAGATCATCTCGCACGGTAAGGAAACCCTACTCGCACCCTCCGATAGCGAATCGGATTCCAGTTCGTTGAATTTAAGTAATCGGGGCTTGAGTTCTAATAAGTACAGTAGATTTAATGCGCAATTGCAGTCGATTCAGAGTGATTTGAATACTTACTGCGAAGAACCGGAGGATTTAGACGATTACGCGAAGTGGAAATTAGGGTTCGTGTTGGAGGATAAGAGTGAGGAAATTAGGGCTTGTGTTGAAGAAAATGGGAATATGGAGGGTATTTATAATAAGGTTGTGCCAAATGTGGTTGATCGCGAGACATTTTGGTTTCGGTATTTCTATAAGGTGGATAAGCTTAAGCAACAGGAGAATGTGAGAGCTAATCTTGTTAAGCGAGCGATTTCGACTGATATGGATGAGGAATTGACTTGGGATGTGGAGGATGAGGAGGACGACAACGATGATGAAGAGACTAGTGGGCCGTCGAAAGGAAATGAGGTGGGAAATAAGGATTTGGGTAGTAAAAAAGTGTCCAAAATTGTGATGGAAAATAAGGAATTGGGTAGTGAAGAAGTGCGCGAAGTTGTGAAGGAGGGGAGTGGGATTAATGAAGAAGAAGTTGGGAGGTCTAAGATTGTTGAGGCCAATGTGAATAAGGGAAGTGTTGCGGAAATAAGTGGTAAAGACGAGGAGCAAATTTCTGAAGTGAATGTTGGTGAGTCGGTATCAGTATCTGATGAGAAGGTGGATTTAGAAGGGAAGGTTGATAGTGTTGATTCTTGTAAAGATAGTGATGTTTCGATTGTGTCGACTCAGCCCTCATTGCCTGAGGAGGAAGACCTTGGGTGGGATGAGATTGAGGATCTCGGTAGCGTTGATGGAAAGAAAGAAAGGAATGATGGGAGCCCCAATATATCTGAACTGAGGAAGAGGCTGAGCGCGGCAGATGAGGATGAGGATGAGGATTTGAATTGGGATATTGAAGATGATGATGATGGGGCTGTCTCAAAGCCTGACTCCAAGTAGTAAATTGTTCTATTGCAAGAACACTACTACTGAATGTATACAGGAGTGTGTTCTGTTTATGTTTCACATTATGACCGTGTTAAGTTGCATAGTGTGGTGGGTTTCTTCATTATGTATTTGGTTTATGAAGCAAAATCATTCATTCATTCTGTTATTGTTGTGTATAGTACTGGGAGTTGAAGTATATTTGATTTCAATAATAATGGAAACCTCTACGTTTATATCCCTTTTTTGTGGTTGCTGAATTATTGCTTTTGATGGTTCTATGGATGATGAGACATGGCATGCAAAACTTAGCGTCATTGCAATCTTCATTTATTGATTGATGTTTTGGACATTTCCTTTCAGAGCAACAGAGTTCGGATGTTCTGAAACGGGGTAGTCGTCGAAATTAACACTGATGACTGAACTACTATGTATGAAATTAATTTGCATCTCTCTCTCTCTCTCTCTGTGCGCGCGCGCTTTACTGGTCGGGAACTATAAATCTCTATCAAAGCTTATTGTCCTGTGGGATGTAATGAGATTTAGGTTTGGAAAGAAAGTTCTTGTTACGAATACTCCAGGGCCTTCTAGCATGACAGACCCTTGTGCTCGTCCCAGGGCTTTGCCATAGGATGGTATCTCATCTTTGTGCTATGTTCAGTGATCGAAAAGCATGCAAAGCTCGCGCTTGATTTGGATCCAGGATTAGACAATAAGTAATGTGGAAGGGTTTCATTTGTTGCAGCTTAAATGAAGAACTGCAATGAATGAAGTTTTGCTGGTCAAAGGCAGAAAGAAAGGGATGAGAGAACATAAACCCTATGTGATTGACACAGACATTGATTAGCGGCCATGAAATGATATCTGCTGTTCATAAGGATTCACGAAACTGCAATCAGTTGTCATTGCCAAACCCAACAAGGGAACGGTGATAAAGGTCCGTACTTTTCTCCTTTCTAATCACCAAGATGGCTGTTGCGAAGTATGCAGTAGTTCTTTAGACGATTGATTCATGTAAATTCTTTGATGAGGTCTCTTTTGGTGGCGATGAAGTGGGTTAATCTACGCCGATAAAAAAGAAAGTGGGTCTATCTACTGATCCTACCTTTCCCTGGCACAAAGATGGTTCAAAAAGGAATATTCAGACAGCCTGACGCTAGTAATAGAGCGGGGTAGACAGTTTTTAACTATCCGGACATTACTGCTATGCCATAGCCCTCTTCATATTCGTCTGTGAATACGCATGGAGAATAACGAGCCCAACTTTCTAGAGTGTAGGGATAAGGCTATCTTAATTCTTAACATAAAGCGATTATCAACCTATCCTATATCCTTTAGAGTGGGATAAAAACCTAAATTGGCGGGATGACCTTTCAAGATTCAGGCTCAATATTCCGAATTCCCCTGTTGAAAGTGAAAGTAGTTGAGTTCAGCGTTCCAGCACTCCAGCAGTAAGAAATCAAGTCACAGTTGGTGAAACTAGCTTCCACTTCCTGCTAGCACGGTAGTAGCACCGATCGTCCTGGCAAGCCCAAAACCCGAGTGATGATGGCCTTTGAGGCTCAGCCTACTCCCGATACTTTGCTGCCTCTGTGATACTCGAGACGTGATTTCCTGCATCCCAGCAGTAAGAGAGCTGGAGAGATTTGTTCAAGTATGCCGTTACCAAGATTCCTTTTGAACAAAAAAAGAACTGCACATACATACAGATATGCAACCTTAAAGCACCCTCATGGTCCTGTGAACAGATTACTTAGAAAAACCTAAAAGAAGTTTATACAAAATCAGCCCTCTTTCAAGACTAATTCACACTCCTTTTAACTTAAAACTCAACTCTCTCTTCAGCCCTACCACAATTGACATTGAAAACCCAGTACTAGAACCTAATTCTTCTCATAAGTAGAAGCCGGGGGGAAAAATAGAAATAAAAATAAAAATCCTGTGTCAGCACCTGAGACTACTTGTTACAACAAGCGAAGCTCTTCCCGAGTTTGCAGCTAACAGCAGCCATCCCTCAGTCGCCCACCTGCTTTTGCCTCGGTGTTGGAATGAGACAGCTTAACCCATTTTCACCTTAGCAATCACACATGAGTCCAAAGTGGGCTCCTTTTTAAGCGTTTCAACTGAGGACGGTAGTGAGAGATGTCGTCCCTTTTGGGCACGAGGAGGCAGATGTTTTGCTGGTTTTCTTGACCCAACAGCCCAGGGTAAGAACACCCCAGTACCACTACCATTTGGGCTCTTTCTGGGGCTCACAACCATTGGGTGCATTGGAGCTGCTAACATGACCACTGGGGTACGAATTACCCCCCATTTAGGGATCATATTCATTGTTGCCTCGTAGCCATTCATGGCTCCATTTGGAATGGTGTATGAGTTTGGAGCACCAGGTTGCCATAGAGTCAAGGCTCTACTCAGGGGAGGTATTGTCGATGAATCATTTTGGTTTGTGTTGGACCGAACTCTGAAGAATGTGATGCTCACTCGTGTGTTTGGAGATTGACACATTGCATGCCTTGCCATATCAGAGCTGTTTCCTCTCATGACTAGAAGAGACCTATAGAGTAAACCAGAATCAGTTCAAATTGCCAAATTTGCAGAAAAACTTGAAAAGCAACCTAATACATGCAACATTATTGCAATCTAACCCATTGTTTTCACATCATTACTTTGGTTTACAATTCCAAAGTAGACGATTGGTTGAGGGTTCAAGAAAGGGTCAACCAAGCAAAAAGCTAGAATTTTTTTTTCTTTTATCCCTATCTTATTAGCCCCTGCTAAGCTAGATCTTCAAGGTAGGGCGGATAGAATGTCTTTGCTGCCTTGGTTTAACTTAGCTAGCTTGCCTTTAGGGATATTGATAGGATTTTCCTACTAGAACTCTAACTTTGCGTTCTGTGTTGTCATGTTGAGAGGATGGGCCTGTCGGGAGGTCTGGCCTTGTTGTGGAACCGAAGGACGATATCACGGTCTCTTCATGACATTTTTTCCCTTACTATAAGCAGTCTATAGTGTAAGGTAGGTTAAGCTCTATCGAGGTTGACTCATAGGTTCTATCTAGTTAATAATGGTAGCTTGCTAGGCTGTTTTCGGGCATTTCCGAAGTATTGGCTTCATCCTCCTAGGTTTATGCCATACATGAAATGCAGCATTAGCATCGAAATTGTAATTCACAAGTTTTGGCTACTGCAAGATTCAGAAAACCTAGTATAGTGGGAAGATTTCTTGAGTACATACCCTTCTTCCAGGGAAAGCATGAGTGGCCCTTTGTAGTTCCCATCAGCATCACTTACGAGAGTTCGTCCAAAAGCCATGGTTGATTCAGATAGGAGAAGAGTAGAGATAGGTTGCTCCAAATGAGGAGGTTTTAGAAAAGGCTGTGAATATTCACCCTACACGAAGAGTAGAGATAGGTTAGTTCCTAAGTTCGAACAAAATTGTGCTCATTTTTATGAATCAAAGGTAATGAAGTGTTCTCTACTCCTAGCTTTTGTTACAAAAACCAAAGAGAGTGGAGACTTATCATGAGGATGAAGTAAGAGAACCAATCTACCTCATCGAAGAAGTTGATGATGCAACTGTTTGGTTTTCTATTTTCTGATATCAGATGCCACTGAATCAGGTGGTCAATAACTCCTTGAAGAAGAGTAGGAATTGGCTCAATGTAACCTGTACAAAGTATTTTCCAATTACAAAGTTTCCATGAAATATATGCCTCGGAAAGATTGAATCTTGTAGAAGAAAAACAAATATGTTCAGGCGGAAAACTATTCTTACTATCTTCATCTTTGCCGGTTGATTCCTCTTTTATGTGCCCAAAAATTGGAGCTCCAAGTTGAATTAGCTCTCTTTTGTTCCCCTTCGTCTGCTGGTTGTACAGAATATAGGTCTCTCCTATACAGTGCCAATTTCATGAGATCTGATTAGATGATATGTGAAGAAAAGCAATATAAAAAATTAGTACCAAGCCATCGTTACTCAAGAAAACAAAATATGGTCTCAAAGACATATAATATGAATATGAATATCCGAGCCTCCAAAGGCCTTAGTAACAATGAAGATAGATAGACTATTTATCGATGGATTTCATAAGCTTGAATTGCTCAAAACAAAAAACCTACATAAAAGCACAAGTTAAATTTACAAGCACTGCAACAAACATAAGTTCAAAATTACAACTGAAAACCTAACTCGAAGTAGTGAGGTCCATATCTAGATGCCTTGAGGTTTGAGTGACTAAATTCATTAGAAAATCGAGACTATAAATGTAATTAACTAGGAATGGAAATGATAAAAACATAAAAGCCAAACCTTTTCAATCAAACCTATAGAGGGCGTCCTTTACTATCTGAGAACCTTGTGCCCAAAGGAAACAACAACTGTTAATTATAAAAGCATCACGAAGCACACGGGGATCCACCTGAGAGTTCACCATTGTGGCCAGCAGCCCGGAGCTCATTCACCAGGTCATTTAACTTAGAGAGCTCTGAATCAGTGAATATGTCTTCATACAACTTGAGACCTCTGACTACATTCACCTGCCGATCAACCACATTCCACTCGTTTAAATTTTTTTTGACTCCTGGCTTCTATGCCTAAATGATTTACATTAAAAAGTTATGAAAAAAAAAAAAGAACTAACCATATGCCCTTTGACATGTTCTTTGGCTGTAAACCCTTTTGTCACCTTGATCAGAGCACGACGTGCCTCGCAGTCTTCATGGTTAGAACACAAATCTACAGTTTCTGATGTGGGCTGCAGTTCTTGAGATCCTGTTTCAAGAGAAGTGGAATGGAATCAGCAATCTGATTGTAACTAGAAGAGAAACATATACGGAATCACAAGAATGGAGAAACATTGTTGCTATTCCAGTTAGCAAAACTTGTGTGGGCAATATGATTGTGTGGAAGCAAGTTCAAGAAACACACACGTATCATGGCCTATAATACCAAGTTAGGAAAACACTTTCAAATTTTCAATTCCATTTGACATCACCCTATCCGCAATTTTTACATTTAGGTTGCCTGTTATCCGGGATACACACCAACCCAAATGTATTCCAAGAGTTGAAAACCAACTATAGTCCCACCATTGGTGGTTTATATGCCTGAAATTTCATAGGAGGAAGTATCAATGTAGCATTACTTTAACACCGTTAACTTCTAGTCCCAATCAAATGTTCGATGTTAAAAACACAAGCAACCACGCAACAATCGGCAACATTACACATTCAGAAGTGACGTTTGTAACAGCAATACTGGTACCATTTCCAGGTCCAGTTTCTGCCTTTCTGGCATTCCTGCCAAAGTACTTTACCCATTCCCATATGATGATATGAATTTAATTACATTTAACATAGCTAGGGTGAAAAATTGGTCGGAAACAACGATTCCTAATAGAGATGTTTTGGTTGGATATCAAATATCAGCAACAAATACAGCAGCCATGAAAACTGCACACACCATTCTCTTATGTAAAGGAGTTTCAGTAAGCAATGTGCCCGTCCCAAACAGACTTGGAATTTCTTTTTTGTACTATCTCTCTCTCATCTATAATTGTACAGTTGGTTTAGAATCAATCATAATCCTCCATTATTGCATCTAAATAATTGCTTGGCATGTTACGGAAAAGTAATTGTTTCCTCCATATGTCAGGACATTGTCACTTTCAGTTTTTATTCTAAGGGCCTGTTAGTTTAACTTGATTAACGATAAAAGGATATATGATATCGTAGGAGATGTAGTCCCGTTCTACTAATTCTAAAACGACTAATAATACATACGACACATGGTATATAAGGTATTGTATATCGCATATTCTGTGAGATTATATATCCGGTCGATACTTATTGATAACAATTTAACCGAACACCAAGAATGCGAACCCCTTAAATATCTAGTCAACTTCGATGGCCAGAGCACTAGACAGTAAACCCGGATGGTATCCAATCCCAAAACAGTAGGGACGGATTAGTTTATCCAGCCGTCCAAACATCATTTTCCAATGAAAAAGTGCACCTTTTTCGCGATCCGCACACTCCCTACGGCATATTCTCCCAAACCCAGGAAAAATTACCTCAAAGGACCACCGAGTTAACTCGGTATAGTCAAACGAGTCGCAGACACCGAGTTTCGTTGGACCTCGGATCATAATCCAAGGATGGAAAGAATTGTCAAAAAGGTCCGCCAACCAACCCAAATAATACCCCAACAAGACGCAGCCGTGGGCCGTGACGTCCGTTTAGGATTCGACGGTTGAGAGCACACGCGGCAGCAGCAAATAAAGTACAAGAAATTAATGAATACCAGTACACATCTCGAGGTCTCATCAGCTAAAAATTGGAATTCGCTACCCCCCGAAACTAACCTGTCAACGCCTGATTGATGAAGCAAAATACTTAAAAAAATAATTTGTAAATTTCGAGATGAGCAATACTCGTCTATGTATTGCTCGTCTCGAAATACACAATTTTTTTTAAAAATTATCTTGAATTCATATTAACAACCGGTAATTATATTTGCTGATCACATTTTGGATACGTATTATGATATACGTATGTCACAATTGTATTAATCGAATTGTGAATACCAACTCAAAATGTGATCAAATATAATCACCAACATATTGTTGTCTTGAGACAACGAGTTATTTAATTGTCATGATTTGTTTTGGTTTATTGTAAAAAACAAAAGAGTCACAACGAGAGAAATTAAAAAAGTAAAAAATACGAACAAAAACTTAGAAAAAAAAAGTTTAAATAACAAGATTACTCGAAACAAGATAGCTGTTTTAAACTTCTTAGATAGTTCGGGAGCTTCTTCTGAGTTCTTTTTTTTTTTAATTTTGTAGACTATTCTCGTTGATACAAATAATTAATTTACAAAATAACGCGAGCCTAACAAAAATACGAAGCATTAATTTACCGCAAATGGCCCCTCACATATTCTATTGTGTTATACAACCACCGAAAAACTACTCAGCGAAAAGGCCTTCCCATGCCTTGAACCACTCAAAATCCTCAGCAAATCTGAGGTACAGTATTTAAGGTTACTGCAAAAATACTCGTTATTTTAGTCTGGAAAAATGAAGAGAAATTCGATTTAAACATATAAAACAGAATTTTGAAATTCTGGACGGGAACGGGTTTGAACGATCTAATCGGCAGTCGGCACCATAAGAGTAGCAACCGTTTGAAAGTTCACCACCAAAAAATTGTTCAATTCAAAAGCAGAGCAAAGTTGAAATTTGGTTTCTACAAAACACCACCGTTGAATGCAAATTGGACACGAATTGAATAGCCATCATTTTCAGGTGAAACTCTTCGACAAAAGAAAACAGAGGTCATTAAAAAATGTTGTAAGGGAAAAATAAAATTAATCCCTCTTTTTCTCCTTATTTACTAAAAGAACAACAAAAATTATCCTTCCAATTTACGAAAATCAATGATTTGTGATCAATATTTTCACGAACAATTTCGGAAAATCATCCAGAAGCCTACCCACTTATTATATAAACTTTTCCATCACAGAAAAACAATATGAAAAGGTAAAGAAGAAAGAGACAATTTTTTTTCCAGAAAGAGAAACATATTTTCTGCATATTAATTAGAAACTTCAAAAATCAAATATATCTTCTGCTGTATATGAATTTCACTGGCTCGGACAACTGAGTTATCAGAGAAAAGAATGAATTTCGAATCAAAATTTTATTTACTACAACGAAATGATACTAACCTGTATCAGTAATCTCACTTTCAAGTGAATCGTCCCTCGTCGAGCCTTCATCCATCACCTCCCCGCCGCCACATTCACCGTTCTCCGTCGACGATTCCTCGAAAACTTCTCGAATCTTCACCTCTTCATTCACAAAAACCTTAACGTTCTCGTCATGATTTTTCACATCACCGCCCTTGATCGCTTTCTTCTCGGCGACTCGTCGGAGCTCGAGGGCCACGTCAGCAATGGAATAGTACTTCTGCATCTGGAGAATCGGGATCCAGTTCAGCCGCCGCCTGTGGACAGCCGCGAACACGGACTCGTACTCCGACGATCCGCCCCCCTCCACCTGGGCCAGGTGGCCGCAGAGCGCGTCGATGATGGCGTTGGCCGCCGCGAACTCGCCGCGGAACCACGCTATGATCGCGTCCTTGGCGAACGCGTCCGGCATCATCATCGTTGGAGGAGATGGTTGAGCCGTCGCCATGGACGGTGACGCAACGGCGGCCGCCGGCGACATGTCCCGCTTCTCTCTGTCTTTCCCCTTTGTTCGGATGGTTTGGTGAGGAGTGTGGCTGTGTGGCTGACTCCGTATCCTCTAACGTTATTTACGTGTCGGCCGAAGTTTCGGTGATCAATAACAAGCTCTCGAACAGAGAGAGAGAGAGAGAGTAAAAGTGTAGTACTGAAAGCGAAGGGTTGGCTACGCAGGAAGGTGCATTTATATATTGGAAAAGGGAAAAAATCTATGTTGGCCTAACTCTTTTTGATTGTTTTACCTCTCTTAGTTTTTTTTTTCGTTAATGCAAAAGATGTCCCGGGTTAACTTGCTCGCATCTCAATCTAATTCTTACGCCCCTCCCACAACCGTTTCAAGCGTGGGAGTGAGGTGATCCCAAGGGTTATTGGTAAAGAAAATCGAATTTAAAACCTTAAGAGAAAACAAATCCGTAACTCTCAGGCCACAACCACCAACCAAGTGGGGTAATAAAAATCATAATGAATGATCAAGACCGAAAAGAAAAGAAAATCAAAGTGAATCGCACGGGAAATGCAATTTTTTTGAGAAAAGAGAAAGGGTACATGTGAACAATTTCTACTTTTTATGGTCTTTATTTCTAATTTAGGGTGCATGAGTCAACTATGGAAAAATAATTAATTAGAGTGACGTGAATAGAAAATCATAGTAATTGTGTCACATTCAGAGAATCATAAAAATTGTGGTAAAGATTATTGACATTAGCAATGCTAAGAACACACTTTGGAGTGATTCAGAAAATACTAAACATGTTCGGTCAAATTGTTTTTCCTTAATTTAAGATACGAATTTTTGTCTTCATCGTATAACAAAGAGAACACAACTCTAAACATATATAACTGTATTCGAAGCTCATTTGATGCATATATA
>JAOTQK010000005.1:2236410-2252842 GCA_025642025.1 Rhododendron ferrugineum
CTCCCGTGGACGTACCCGGTTTTGGGGAACCACGTATATTGCTGTGTCGATTTCTTTACTGTTAAATACTCGTAAATTGAGTGTGTGTGTGTGTGTCGATCCTAACACACAGGCACGCACACACACGACATATGGCACGTGGGGTCGACTATTCTCCTAAGTTAGCCGATAACATTTCAATTAAGACCAATCACTAACCATCAGCTGATTAATCAATTTACTTAATTAGAACAAATCAAATTACCCAAAGGGAAAACACCCCAACTGTTTGGATACCTACTTTACGCCATGGTCTTGAGGTATCGCCACATGGTGGATGAGAGTGTTAGGGCACTACGTGGCGGTGCCTCAAGACTATGGTAATTGGTCGGAGGTTTGAAACTCGTTAAGATAATCGTTCGTTAAAAGTTTGTTCAAGATATGTTTGTTACATAAACAAACAAAGTTCGAGCCATTTTTTTGAAACTCGTTTAGATTTTAAACCAAGCTTGAATAATCTACTACCCAACTCGTTTGACTTATAATATATGTAATGAAAATCCAAGCTATTTGAAATTGGCTCGTGGTTAGCTTGATTTAAGCTCGTTTGATTTCACCTTATGCAAAACAACTAGTTCCGTTCTCTCCTCGATCCATCCTCTAGCGCCTCCTGCTGCCGCCTGCTTGTTTTCGCAAAAGTGTAATGTGCTATAGATGTACATGTTTGTATTGGCACATATCAAGATAGAGTTGGTGATTTGAACTTGTCTTTCTCTTCCAAAACAAAACAAAAAAAGAACTTGTCTTTGTAGTTTGTACCACTAATTCATTTTGAAAACATCCATCTTGTCTCCCTATCTCTCCGCCCATTGCATATGCATGATTTTCTCTCATCCATCAATCATCGGGACACCTGTACGGCTCGGGTCCCTTCCCGTGGGGGCCAGAACTAATCTTGTCCATCCAAAATCGGCTCTTATTAGAAAGAGAAGAGATAGTTGTCACATTATTACACCTCAAAGACCTTATCCTTCAATCAATTCCATTTTTTTTTCCCCTCAATTGAGATAAAGCTGAGGAATAGGACGTTAAAACCAATCTTTCCTGCAACAAGTGGACATGCATTGGCACGTGATATGGGCCCGGGCCCGACATCGAGGAGGGTGGCCCAATGTGAATACCAGAGGGGTCACATTGGGGGCCCAAGCCAACTTGCCCCTATTGGATGGGGGGGGGGGGGGCCTTCGTCAATGTTTTACTTTATTACAGAAGATGAATATCCGTTTAGTAACTAGCCTCATTCTCACTAAATTTTTGGTATTTTTTTTCGTTTTCCTGAATTTTTATTTGACTCATGTCATATATATTTTTAGATTAATAATTCGTACCGACGAGAAAATTCCAAAAAACAAAACATTATACCAGAAAGCAAAAAAAAAAAAAAAACTCATCAAAGACGAAAAATATCAAATAGGAGTAGAAGGTATTTGATTTTGTCATCTTGGATGAACTTTTGTCAACTTCGTCTGCATTTTTATACTTTTCTAATTTGTCTCGTCGCTAAAATCAGGGCTTGCTCCTTTCGAATGTCTTAGATTCGAAACCTCTCAAGTGCTATCAACTCATTTGGAGCCAGTCTATCCAGAACTTTGTTTTACCTTTAACTGAGATCCCCGCAATTAGTGAAGTTAGTGAAGTTGATTCCCCGAAATAAGTGAAGTTGCTTTACCTTTACCTTTGACGGTGGGATTGATTCCTCGAAATTAGTGAAGTTGCACGTAAGCTGGCCCGGTCACCTGAAGCTGAGTAATAAAAAAAAAGAGGTTGTACCTTGATTGTGCCATGACATCTTGCATGAAAATGTTTTTCCCCCGTGTTTTCAAGGTGCTATAAAATAATAATCAACTTGACAACTAACTCCTCAATATACTAACATTATCTTGTATGTCTTCCATGTAGGAAATTCCTATAAAATAGTACCCAGAAACTTCCTCCTAATGTTCCTCCTCCTTTGAGTAGTTCACCTATGATTAGAGGGAACAAAAAAGATTGGGCACCTTGTTTAGGAGACATTCATGTACAAATTTATAAGAACTCTGTTTGTTGGCAGACCAATATACAAGTACAGTTGTTCTTGTTTCCTTGATCTTTACTGCCATACCAAATCGAGTCTTGTGTCCCAATCCCAATCTATTGGGATTGGCTGATCTCTACTGCCATGATTAAGTAGGGTCGGCTGATCTCAACCGCCATGATTAAGTAAATATTAGAGAGAGGTTGTCAAGTCTCGCGATATTACTGAGATCAACCGCAAGTTCAGAGTTCTCATATTCACCTCTCTTCGGCAACGCTTCGCTTTTGTTCCCCTTGCCGCAACCATTATGCAAACTATCTGGTCTCGTTGGTATATTTACTTGATACTGGTGCATGACTGATGAATTAGTTGCGGATATATCTTAGCATTTCTCGTTACCCAAAAATGGGAAAATGTGTTAGTATTATAGAGAGGGAATCCATGGGAGACCGAAACGACCCTCTACAAGTAAAAGTTGATGCCAAGTCCTTATCAGGGAGGGGTAGGGAAGGGAGACAAGCAAGTAGGCCAGCTTTGTCATGTAACTCAAGAATGGTAAGACCAAACTAAATGGGCCCAACATTTTCAGCGGCCACGTATTCTCTCTCTTCTCATCTCCAACTCTTCCACCAATATAAAGGGCTTTTAAGTCCAATAAGAAGTCCTTCATTCCACAATCTAAATCTCACACACCAATATTCACAGTTATAGCACACTCCATCTCTTTGTATGAAAATGGCAGCAAACTCATTGCCTTTGAGGTGTTCGAAGCTCCGGTCATGGTCATGGCAACGGTGTTCAAAGCAGATCCGAGAGCAAAGGGCTCGGGTTTACATCATCTGGAGATGTACTGTTATGCTTCTATCCTGGCACGACTGAGTTTTCAAGATTAAGAACGTGTAGAATTAACCAAAAGGAGGGGCATGGCTAGAAGTACCGGGTGATCCTGCAAGAGAGAGAGAGAGAGAGAGAGAGAGACGGTAGGCTTATTAGATATACTTGTATAATGGGTGCACACAGCCCCTCTTCAGATCAGTTTCTGAAAGTTCTGTAGTCTCTAACCCAAAAAAAAAAGGCAACTTCTGTAGAGGCATAATACGGAAGTCGTCTTCTATTTCTCTCTTTTTCATAGTCCCACCCAACTGACCGGGGAAAAATCTGCTGTCTCGTTTCATATCAAGTAATCTTTGATGACGAACGTACATTATTCCAGTAGAATTTACTTCTTGATATACAGGTGTATAGTTACAGGAACTAATTATGGGAGTTGAAATCGTCAAATCTCCCAACAAACGAAATCTTCTCCTGTCTGCTTATTCCCACCCTTATCTGATCAAAGCTAGTCTCTTTAACATGAAAGAACAAAAAGGTTGAGAATCAAAAACTAAAAACGCAAACAAACTATTCCCACTTGAATTTATGCTGTACATATAAGAGCCTAGAAATACTTGTTATATGCAATCAAGGCAGTTCTAGGGATCATCCCTTAGTAATTATTGACTGTGGGATATTGAAAAAAGATGCCCCAAGGGCAGCTACTATAAGAAATGTATTTTGCGGCACCAAAAGGAAAAACTTGGAAGCAGACTCATTACTAACTATATTACTAACACCACATAAACCGGTACTCTTAATAGTTCTGTTTCCCTGCAGTATCCACAATGTAGCAAATTCACGTGTCAAATTCACGGTTGTCAAAGAATTCCCATCCATCATCAGTTAATGCCTTGCGATCCTCTCTGTCGCTCTCCTCCCCTCCAGAGAAGAGATGGTAATCAACCGAGGGACTTGGGCTTGTCTTCTTGGCAGTCTCAGATGATTCGGCTAGTTCAGGAACAAGATCAGGAGACATGCTCCTAAGGGATGAGCTTGAAGAAGCTAAAATGCAGGTTGTCTGGCTAGAGGAAAGAGATTTGCTAAGTGGAACACGCTCGTCAAACTTCTCTTTCAGCAGCTTCACGTCCTGACAAATAACAGATATCTCTCCTCTGCAGAAATAGGAATCCAGAGTTATAACCTGAGTCTACCAAGAAAACTGAGGCAAGAAGAAAACAAAAGCATATAAAGGAAAAATACTGACTAAATTTGCCAGAGTATAGCCTAAAATGATCTAAGGCCTAAAAAATGGAGGATACCATTTGCCAAAAAAAATAAAAAAATAAGGAAAAGCCCTCATTTCAAGTATACAAGCTTGTGTCTCCAAAAATTGAGTGATGATGGTCTGTAATGTTACAATAAGTCAATAACTAAATTGGATGGCAAAAAATCACGGCGAACATCTTTTTAGAACCTAGTTCAGCACCAAAAATTATATGCTACAAACTTCAAGAACTACAATTTCAGTTTTCACAAACAGGCCATGTGACATGCCTAACGGTGCAACTCAGGAATACACAACCAGATGAATGGACGAATGAAGGAAATGTGCATGTGGGGCCGCTAACTCCAAGTGTTAACATAAAAATGCACTTGATCCAACTACATTTGTAATTGGACAGTTACGCAAAGAATACTGCTTGACGTCAAGGATTTGATATTATTATGGCTGGAAAGCATGGCACATTCCAAAGTTGTACTGGAAACATATAATCACTAAAGGGGTCAAAAAAAATTAAATGCATTCATAGGGCACCAAAAGTTTGGAGCCAAACCTAGTGTACAAGCTACCGCAACCTAAAAAGAAATATAGCTAACAAGAAACTTACTGCAACACATCCACAAATCGACCACGGTCCATTAGGAACTCCTGTAACTGCAATAACAAAGATGATACGATCAAAACTAGGGTTAGGATTCTTCTTCACCATAAGTAGAATATTGAAAATTAACTTGAAGAAAGAGTTCCTACCTTGGAATTTTCCTCTGCTTCTTGCTTCAATATCTTTGATTCTTCCACCACCTTCTCCATGATCAGTTGTTGCTCAGCAAGTGCATTTCTCGCAGACGCTTCCTTTTCCATCTTCTCTTCCTCTGCTACTTTCCTCTCTGTTTCCGCTGTTTCCAATCGTTCCTCAATATTTCGACGCATCTGCAAGAAATACATAGGAAAATTAAACAAACCAATCCAACAATTTCTTCACCAGAGTAAAAACACACATCCAAACCATGGGTGAGTTGACCCCAGACTACTTAAATCTCAGAACAGATATGGCTACCATTTTGCACCTCATCAGGAGACTTGTTAACAACTGCGTTAAAGTCGTGTAATGCCTCACATTGAATTTAACATTGCAAACATAAAGAAAGGACACAAGCATCTATGTAGCATGACCATTGAGAATGAAACCAATAGCATGTAAATGAAAATGAGAATGAATTGTGGAAAACTGTTTCTAAGTACGTCCAATTCCTTTAATACATAAAGCCACCGACAGGAAAATAACACAAATCCAGTCATATTTTCAGACGTCACCGAAAAATTACAACGCAAAGATTTTCTCCCATCCAAAAGCACTGTAGCCATTGCCAGACATCAGCACAAAAACTTTGGAGAGGTAATAAGAAGATTCAAAGCATCAGAAAAAGAAATCATACTCGCTCCGTCCCATTTTCATTGTCCTTTTTTGATGTTCGTGTCAGCTTTCAATTGCTTATATCTTCCAATATGAATCTCCAAAAATACGCAATATGTATCTTATTTGATAGATTTCAATTTGTTCTATAATACAAAGATGTCAAAATCATGAAAAATATTATAGATTGAAAGATACACGCAATAGACACAAAAGTGACAAAAGGAATAATGGACAATGAAAATGGGACGGAGGGAGTATTATTAAACCCAAAGCACTGGGGACTAACTATGGCAACGATGCAGATCAAATGAGCTTTGTGACAGGAAAATCAATAGGTAAAATAAGCAGTAAAAACAAGGAAAATAGTACATATGCAAGAACAACCAACCACTCAGAATAGGTAATACATAAAGCAACATTTATGCCAGAATCCAAATATGGCAACATCACTAAGGTGTAAGATGATTAGTACAAATTTGACCAAGATTGAATTGAGAAGGCAAAGAGTATATGATAAAAGTAACCATAAAAGTACCTCATCAAGAATTGAAAGAGATTTATCTCTTTCATCTGCCAAGCTGAGCAGGCGAGATTGAAGTTCCCTCGCTTCGGTTGCTAGGATAGCCTTCTCTCCAAAAACTTCACCAGCATGCTGCAACCAAGGGAAAAGAATTTTGTCCTGATTAGCCAAAGGCCAACTAAATTACCAAACGATCAATTCAAAAGTCATTGGATTAACAAAGAATAACCATGTTGTTTGCTTCTTTTGCATGTTGTAGCATCTGTTTGAGATCCTCAACCCTGATGAGAATATCAAAGCCCCCCCTAGCAGCTTCTTCCTTGGCTTGTTCTGCAGCTTTCTCTTGAAGTTCCACTTCTCTCATCAAGCTGATCACTGATTCCATCGCTAAGAACAGGGTTTTCTGCACCATGTTAAACAATTAGGATTTGTTTAATAATTAGGATCCAAACCATTCCAGAAATTAACTTTAAGCATGTATCTTCCTGTATGTTTAAACAATTAGTGAACCTGGGAGAAGGTCTATACCAGACCAAGACTCAACCATACCATACCAAATTACCATGGTTATACCAACCCTACAGAGCAACCAAATTGGTCATAAGCAGTGAAACAAATTAATCTAAGAGAAAGAAAAATCAATTGTTAAACAAGGAGCACTCTTTGAACGAGAGGACAAACTGCAGCACATGGGGTCAGATTAACTCTAAAGGTCAACTCAAAAGCTAATTACATATTTACATATACTCCGCCATTTTCACTCCAAACACGGAATTTGGATTGGTGATCTGACAGCAGCAAGATGTTCCTCCTACCAACACAGTTGGAACATCCATAACCCGGTCCCTCATTAAGTTTTGGCTACACGTATGGAAGAGCCATGAAACTACATCAACGAAGAAAAGTCATGCACCTCCAACTCTCCCAACCAATGAAAGAAATAAAATGAGGAAAAAATCATGAGGCGCCCAAAAACAAAAAAGAATTTAAAACCGAAAAAGAATCTGTAAACTTTCAGTATTAGATGCCTATCCCACTTTTAGATCACACAGAAAAATAGACAAACAAGCAAGTACAACCCTGATAATACCTTGTTGTTTCTTGCATCTTCAATTATATCCTCCAGCAGATCGATTCTACAAATTTGCCCTGATCGTGTAACTACATTGTTCATGGCAGACTCATCCTCAAAGTCAACCATATCACAAGAAGGTACGTCTTTATTCGAACCATCATAAGCATAAGCACCACTTGATTCTGGTTTCTCAGAATCACTATATAGCGGATCCGCAACTGCTAATTGAAGGCTGCCTTTTGGAGCAGCATCTGGCATGCATTCTTGAACGGGTGATGGAGCCAGCTGAACCACAGCATTCTCTACCTCCAAATCTATAGGCGATTGTTCTAGATGGCTTTCCCCAGGGATAACCGTCTTACTACCACAAGGACAAGCCCGATCAAAATCTTCTGAATCAGCCACCTGATTGCCACTCATTGTCCCATCGTTATCACCATAGCCATGTTTTGAACTGGTTGATGAAGCATGAGAACCCTGATTTGACCCAAGTTCAACATTGCCAGACTCCTGAAAATAATTGGTTTCCTGAGTTTTCAGGTCTACATGATTGCAATGATCATCTGCACCATTTGCGTATGGCGTAGCTATTGGCGTGACAAGAGAGATCACATCAGAGCCATCTACAACATAGCTTTGTTCGTGCTTCCCTGATGAAGCTGATTTCTCATTTCCATCATCTCTACATACTTCATCTTGAAGACTATTTGTCTTAGAATATGCAGAACCGCTTAAGGTCTTAGTGGACTCATCCAAATCCAAATATGTTGAATCCACCTGAAGGGTGTCTCCATCTTCCACAGCTACTGGCATACACAAATTACATCAACCACGTCAATTGTGAAAGCTGAAGGACCGTGTATTCAAATTCATAAAGGACTGTGTACTTGAAAAATTCATGACTGATGTAGTATTTTTCACTACACATGTTTCATGACTGTGATACATATCAGGATAGTTATATTCAAAACTGCACTAGCATTTCAATAGAATGAAAATTTATTTTCTGATAGCTACCGAAACCCACAATTATTGGAAGACTCAGAGGACGTGGTTGTGGTACCTTTCGACAAATAAGGAATAACCTCCGTAAGAACAACTTCCACAGCTGTATCAGGATCTTTCGAGTTCTCGATAGCAACAGCCCTCAGTACACGAGTATCAACCTGCTCAAATCAACATTTTAAAAAATGGCTCCAATGACGCAACAAATAATTAGCAGCAAATGATATCTCATCAAAAAAATTCGTGGGGTGGGGAAGAGGGTTAAATATAACAGGAAAAGGCCATATAACAGGAAAAGGCCAAGCACTCAGTGATACAATATTTGGCTGTAGGATCATTTTCATTTGAAAAATCATGTCATGAGACATGTTCATTTCATTAAAGGCAGGAAGCCAGGAACCGATAAAGGGATTTTTAATTATTCACAAGAACTCAGTTTGCGCTGATACTACCTTGAATGGATTAATTATACTACATGGTATGCTTCAATTAGTAAAATTATTGTTCCAATACTATAACATTCAACTGAAAGTTATGATGTCAATGACTAGTATTGCCGTGTTCAAAACTCTAAAACAACCACCTGCATAAAATACCACTAAATCTACCTGTACCCATCGCAAACATGCATAATCAAATGTTGTAGCAGTAGTAGACAAGTTGTACCTGCGGAAAGACATTCTGCAACACGCGATAAACTGAATTGAACCCCATCTCTCAGATCAATCAAATCTGCATTAAACAAGTAACGAGAGCTCAGGAAATTTTAGTACACAGGAAGAGTAGATTCATGAGCTGGTTAATATAAATATACAAACAACCACAAAAAATCAGAACTTCCATAAAGAATGTAGAAAACAAGTGACCCATACCAAAAAAAAAACAAAAAAACCTCTTGATATCACAAATACCCACTAGGTTCAAGCATCACCCATTAGGGGAAGTAAAAAAGCAACCACAATCAAAAGTGAATTTTTTTTCCCATGAAAACCCTAATGTCTTTTTGATCAACAGGAAAGCTAATTTCAAAACAACTGTTGAAATTCGCTACTACTTTAAATGAAAGAGACTTTTTTCTCGCTAAAAGATTAGATTCTTGACGAACAATTCAATTCGTTTCTTCTTCTCCAGTCCTTGATCACCCACCAATCAAGACCCAGATACGAAGAGCAATCAAGGTCGGTATTCAATTTACACATAAAACCAAAACTTCTAATAAAGAATACCAAAAAAAAAAAAAAAACAACAAGGGATAAAACCAGAACTTCGAAAAGATTGAATTTTTGGTAATACTCAACGTCAATATGATCGATTATGCAAACAAACTACACGTCAATCGTTCATATTTTCCTGAAAACCCTAGTTTGGTCGACAAGAAAGCATCAAGAACAAAACAAAACATGCGAAAAATCTCTACCAATACAAAGCCGGTAACTGGAATTGGGCTCGCTGGACTGGAAACTCGATGAAACAATCGTTTTCTTTTTCTTTTCTTTTTTTCGCCAATCAAGGACGCGAATACGGAGAGCGATCAAGATTAGTATTCAACGCGTATAATGAGAAACCCTGGAGAGAAACGAAAGGTGTTAAACTAACCTTCGAGCGTGCTTTTGCTCTCAACCTATGAGAGAGAGAGAGAGAGAAAGAGAGAGAGAGGGGGATAGGGATTACGTATATGTAGTAGTGTTCGTCGTTTCTCGAGCACAAAGTCGGCCGCAAGAATGAGGAGACCCACTGGCAATTTGTGCCAGGGGTATTTTCGTCTAACGGGAATATAGACCGTTGGGCTCCCCCGTCATTTCGCCATGCAATCGGACGGATGGTAGACGGCTGGAGGGATGGACGGACGGATGACGATGATTCTGGACCCACAGCCAGACGTCACAGTTACTGTATTATTGAATTCTTTTTTTTTAATTCCTTAGTGTATAAGTAAGACTTAAATAATTGTGTTACTGTGTTATTGAAAAAATCTCGTGGTTATGTTTTGTACAGCTTTTTTTTTTTATTTTTTATAAGCAAAAAACAATAAAAGTCAATTGTCGTTGTTTTCTTTTTGGATCAACAAGTCAATTGTCGATTAACCTTGATAAATTCATAGAAAAAAGGTCAAGAATTAAACGGTTTTTTCGTAAAACATACTGCTATAATTTTAAATAAGCAAAAGAATTACATTATGATTTGAAGTAATAATACTATTATCGTTAGTAAGCGAGAAAAACTACATAAGTAATCATTCATTAGTAATAGTATCAGTTACTAACATTTTTGTTATTTTTTCTAAAATAAAAAATCAAATTATAAGTGCTATATACGGGTCATTCTATGGTCCGGACCAAATTACATACTATGAATTATTATTTTCTTATTAGATTGATCCGGTCGAGTGGATCCACTTCATGACGTATTTCGAAGATTCATTCCTTGTTTAGCTAGATGTGTGTAACTTATTTAAGCCAAAAATCTACTCCTATTTGATTTGTTAATTATATTAACATAAATTTATACCAATACAAAGCATTTGTAACTTATTTAATGAACGGCTCGGAGTAGCATTTGTTTTTTCAACGCTGCTAACCACACAAACAAACTGTGCACTGATTTTGTTGTGGGGCCCACCACGGGTCGCACACAAACGACCCGAGCCGTTCATTAAATGCAAAACATTTTTTCAAGGGTTCTCGCAAAAAATCAGCTCAATCCGATTCCTATAGTTGCTCGATCCAATCATCTAAATTTTCATTCAGATTTCCGGATTATGAAAAGTTAGATGATTGGATCGAGCTATAGGTATTGGATTGAACTGAGTTTTTTTACGGGGACCTTTGAAAAAATATTTTATATTTAATGAACGGCTCGGATCGTTTGTGTGAAACCCGTGGTTAACCCCACAACAAAATCTGTGCACAATCAAATTGTCTGTGCGGACAGACTTATTGTTGTTTTTTATGTACCATTTCGTGAAGGGTCACACTTTTTTTTTTTGATATCTACACTCCTTTTTTTTTGTTTTTTAGTGTTTAAAGTGTGTATTTTTTTTTGCTAAAAGACAAAAAAGAATGTGTAGATATAAAAAAGGAGAGTGTGAAAATCATTTCCCTTCGAGAAACGAAACACCATTTATTTTCCTAAACCACACAAGAGAAATCACAGGTTTCCTTCGCAGAAAATGTATACATATATATCAACAAAAATGGAAAGGTCATTATTTCTCTAAGACAGCACACCACTTCGAATGATATTCTTTTCCTTCTGATTTTCCTCCACAAATCCACATGCCTTTAACAATTGAACCAAAGAGGGGCCAAATAGAGAGAGAGAATTTGCTGGCAAACCCAGAAACATGCATGCTCACTTATGGCAGAGGCATGTACAAGTACTACTATTCCTTTCGATCGATCATAACACCACCATTCTTCTCAAATGTATTTGCTGGTTACAGTGCAGATAATTTTACAAGATATGTGCGCTACAACCTACGACGTTAGATTATAGTGCTGAGAACAGAAGAAAACAAACTAGAAAGACTTCAACATCTACCTTCTAGCCCGTCAAAACTTCTACTACTGCTACATCTGCTGCTGCCTAGAAAAGGGTGTGCAGGTAATTCTTGTCACCTCGGATTAAATCGTCTTCAAAATCCTTCTTTGGGATTTGACTCTGCTTATATTGCCCTCCCTAAAGGATCAAGAAAGCATTTCATAAGACAAACACAACAGAAGAGAAATTTAGCTATCCTTTCTGAGATTAATAAAATTCTTTTTGCTGTTCAAATTCTAAAGAGAAAAGAAAGTTAGCTTGGTGATGTAACATTTTCCGACTTGACTGTTTGAGCTTTACACAACAGATTTGACCTGTTTTCAATGCGAATATCAAAACAGTGAAATTTTGTTCCAATGATTGCTCAATTCAGGGGTAGTAAAGCGGTTGCTAAAGTTCCTCCTACTTAGTACCATTCTGAATGTTTGAACGGATATCATAGTTCATTACAGACATCCAACAGGTATGACATAACATTGATAAGACATGAATGCAGAGAATTATGGCAACTTACTGCAGGCTTGTGACAAGTTGACTTCCGATTTTGAGGGGCCCGGGCAACGACAGCAGCAGCAGCCACTCGTATCCTGAAAGAAGAATGATGCACACAAGCAAGCGTTCTATGAGTAGTGAACGCAAACAAACAACACACCCATCAAAGTCAGATCCTAATTACCTTTTATGGACATCAACATATACATCTGTCTCATCTACAATTTCCTCCTGCATTGATGGAAGCCAAAATCATAAACTCAGGACGATCAATTGGCTGAGTAAAAAAATAAAGAAAACCAACGCTTTTTGCAAGTATTAGTAATACTAGCATAAAAAGAACTGCACCAACCAAATGATTATAGACCACAGGAGGGCCTTGGCTAATAAAAGTAAGGAAATTTATTAACCTCCTCAAGTCAACCGCCGTGTGCATCAATTAAGAAACCTTAGAGCAAAGCAAGGGACGGAGACCTTACTTGTAGAAGTTCTTCAAAAACATCCTCGAGCGTAATGATGCCAATGACTTCCCCATCTTCATAATCATCTGAGAAACGTGTCCAAGTGTTTGTCGAGGCAGCATTTTGCGGCAAATACTTTAGTTTGTTTGCAGGGATTGGCATTGAAACCTTATCAACATCGAGGATTACACTATCTCCCTTTTCATGCAGGTTGGGTAACAAGGGGGTAGTTAATTGGGAATTCCCATTCCTGCTGTCAATTTGTTCAAAGTTCTCTCCTCCTAAAGCAGGTTGGGGTTTCCTATTTTTTCCTTTGACCTTCACAACAGCTGCCATATGACTGCTTCCCTTCTGGAACTCATTGAGAATATCATACAAGGGCATATCTGCTGGAACCCTACCATATTCCGGCATTGGGTTACTATCTTAAATCAAACACAAGTAGACTACATAAAAAGGTGAACAAATGACATTTGAGTATACCTAGGCATTTTCCGAATGGAAACTGCACTGACTGGAGTCTCGGTTTCTGCTCGCACAGTAAGAAGATTTTTCACCTACCTCGCAAATAATTGTGAGTCAGAACGAATTGGTCAATGCTACAACCAGATGGCTATTGATAATAGAAGTCATAATCAATAAAAACAAATCCAGACAATCTTCAAGTTTCCGGACCAACCAGTAAAAGTCCAATTATGTTAGTTGTGTTGCCAGAATAGACAGGAACACGGCTATGACCTCGTGCAAGAATTTTTCCAATTGCTTCCCTGCATAAAAAGATGTCACGAGGCATAGTAAGGGGCTGAAACAAAGATGTGTCCTATTCAAGAAATGAACCCTCCTAATTCACAGGCTGAACTTTCACCTAGTTCTTTTTCAATCCAAAAGCTTCATATTCTTGGTTTTGATGCAACATACCATAATGGAAGTAGAAGGAAGTAATGGATCGAAGACAGAAAAATATCATTTTTGGTGGGGTTTGCGGGGACTAGCAAATGTCTTTTATTTTGCAGCTTGGCATTTGGATGATCATCTGAATAATCTTGTCACTTTTATCCGGTGTAGGCAGTGTGATGCATTTGCTAAATGGATTTCTTTATAGGCAAATCACACACAAAGAGGTTCCAAGTCTCCAATCCAAAAGATAAATTTCTTGGAATTGATAAAAACTCTTTCTGTGTAACACGTGGGAATCTTCTGTTTGCATAAGTCTTCGGGAAAAGAAGTGTGTTGCTGCCATTAAGCTCACATGTGACTATCAGTGCATTTGGGTGCAGCAGCCAATGTCATCTGTATGACAGTATCATTGCCAGCACACACAGCACATGCATCGAAGTGGATATAAAAACATCTTAGGAAGAGATGGAGGGAAGAGAAATAGAAGGGCTCCTCTGATATGGTAAACCAGAAGTTCAGCCCTCAAGACACTACATAATAATACTTGTTTTCCACTTCTTCTTTTTTTTGATCTGGTGTTTTCGATTTGCAGGTAATACAAAAACATAATAGCTCCTTGACCATTTTGATTACTCAAGAAACACAAGAAGTAAGATTAGAGAAGCGAAACCAACTGTAAGAAAATAGAAAACTCACCAGTCTAATTTCGAATTGACCTCTAAAGAAAATGTTGATTCAATAGGGGTCATAGCTTCCTCAGCAGTCTGCATATACTCCAAAACAAAAACCAAAATCTTTCTGAGTCTTCAGACACTTAAACTATTCCAAAATGGACCAAGCACATGCAGATATGGTCACACATGACAGATTTTCCTTAAATTAGGGATGATGCAGAGATGCCTCATAATTAGATACTAGATCAACGCTAAACTGCAGGCGAACAATTATAAAGCATTGACACAGTAAAGCAGCAAAACAGATATGAGCAAGTTTTCATTTAAAAACAACAGCAGATTTAGACAACAAAGAAATTCCACACCAATTCACAATCATAACAAGATTGGCAACCCAAGAAAATGAGGGGAGGTATAACAATCAACGCTCAAATTTTAGACCATTAGCGAACAGTAGCAACTCGTCAGGTAATGGGAAACAGCTCGTAATTTATCAGAAGAAAGGGGCAAGGAGGTATGGAGTAGAAAAGGGCTTCCAGAATCAAGTAAACAGGGAGGAAATACAAGATTGGGAACCCAAGAAAATGAGGGCAAGGATGAAGGTAAAACAATAAACGTTCAAGCAGTGGGAAATGGATGGTTAAATAGGAGTGCAGTCGGAAAGATGAGACGATTAATCTCAGCACAAGAATTAGAATCTTTGTTTAAGAAGGGGATGGCAGGGAATGTGCAAATTAAACCTATGGGAGGGAGGTTCGTGATTATTACTTTTTTGAATGAAGACCAAAGAAAAGAAATTTTGAAGGAGAAACGGCTCGAATTGTGGTTTGAAGAGGTTAAACCTTGGAATGGTGAATCAGCGAAAAATGAGAGATATGTGTGGGTTGCTTGCTACGGAATGCCTCTCAATGCTTGGAATATTCCAACGTTGAGAGCAATTGGAAGTCTTTGGGGTTGTTTTATTGAAGTAGATAGTGACATATTGAGGGAAGTATCGTTTGCTAAAGGCAGAAATCTTATATCTACAGAGAGTCCTAACAAAATTGGAGGGGAGGTGCAACTGATGGTGGATAGAAGAAAATACACTGTCGGAGTGGAAGAGGAGGAATCTTTCAGAACGGTGATTTTGACAAACCAGGTTTCAAACTTTGAAGCAAATTTTGAACCTGAGGAAGAAGATGATGAGGTGGATAATACAGATGGTGACATGGGTGCCAGCAAGAAAAAGCAAGATAATTCAGTGGATGACATGGAAAAGCAAAGAAATAAAACTCCGGATGACAGGGCAAAGTATAACGAAGAGGAAGCTGAAAAGTTTGAGAACAATGGTTTTAATGGCAGCCACCAATCTGGGTTGGAGAAAGAACCAGCTCATAAAAAGCAAGCTTTCCAAGGGGCTATGTCTCTCGGGAATCCTAATACTGTTGAGAGCAGTAATGAGGAGAGCATTAATTCTGCTCATGGACTGGATTCTATTGTACAGGATTCTCAAAGCCCACTAAATGAAGAATGCCTCGAATCTGCTAACAATAGAAGCCAAGTCCAAAATGCAGAGGTCCGAGTAGATGACAAACAGAAGCAAGAAAAAGACAGAGGAACTGAGGCTAATGATCCAGTGCAGTGCGACTCCAACATTATTGTAAGAGCCTCTCAGGTGCATGGCATTAATCTACATGTAGATTTAAATCCAAGTGCCGTTAGACGAAATGTTAGAAGCCAACAGTTGGAAGCATCATTGAGTTCAGAAGGGGACGATATTGAAGAGTATATTATTGCTTCTCAAGAACAGGAACAGAATGAAATTGACAAGGAGGTGCAGAATACTATCATAGCAGGTAACACTCTTGGCATTAAATTTGGGGACTCTGGTATTAAGAGGATGAAAAAGATGATAGAGAATGAGGCAAAAATATTGAAAGCATCATTGAAAAACATGTCCTTTGCCCCTCTTATGAGGGACGAATATTTTTTTTTAACAGCGTGAAAGTAGTTAGAGGCCCCAATGAAAATCATTTCTTGGAATATAAGGGGGCTAGGTAGTTCAGTTAAAAAGAGGTTTGTTACAAAGTTGATAGCCAGCACGTAAAAAACTCGTCAGATCTTTAAATATAAGGATCTCCATATGGTTTTCATAGACTTAGAAAAGACTTATGATAGGGTGCCTAGAGACATCATATGGTGGGTTCTGGAGAGAAAGGGA
>JAOTQK010000005.1:2289059-2302469 GCA_025642025.1 Rhododendron ferrugineum
GGGAGAGCACTCATACTAGTTTAATGCCCATTTAAAGAATGGAAATTAAACTAATTCAAAAAATACCTAATAAGATGGATTCTAGCTACTTGTTGTTTCTTATCTATCCAAATAATTAAATGGTGAAATTCTTAATTTTCAACGTTCATATATTTTTTTTTCATAAGTGCACTTCAAAGTTTGTCTTCTATTTTTTTTTATTGTCTTTAATTCGAAACAATAAAATACCATTTCTGCCCCTCCTCAAAAAAATACCATTTTGCAAAGCATTTATAAAATGTGGAGTGCGATAACTCATCTCCTCCCTCCTGTGGTGACCAAGGTTCGAGTCCCACGAGGGGCAGAACTATGGATAGCCTCTGGATCTCCTTGTGCTAACCCTAACACCCCACTAACCCTCACTGATGTATATCATCTGACAAAAAAAAAAAAACTCAAAAATCCTGCATTTTAAGAAAACATGTTAGTAGTATGTGGTTTGAGAGAAGATATTCGTTATTGTTGTTAGATTTAAAAAAGAAGGCACTATCAATTAGGTAATGGATACATATAAAAATAGAAAAATGAATCAGCTATCTAGCTAGCTGGCCCCTCTGCTATAAATATTAGGGATACAATATTACAGCGGTAGCCTTCATCTCCATCATAGGAAATAGGAATTGTCTCTCCCTTCCTTTGTAGGAGTAGATATTTCTAAGAGCTACGTTTGCGACAGTAAGTCTCTGGCTTCTCCTAGCATTACTATAGAGTAGTTCTGTATTATATAGGAATCGGATCGAGTTAATTTGCTCGCCCGGCCATGGAACCATTTTCATTTTTCAGATTTTGTGCCCTTCCGATTTGATTTGATGTTCATAGCTGATCAATTTGTATTATTCTGTTGCTTGGTGGTGGTTTTCAAAAACACGTTAGTTGTCTTCGAAAAATTTAGTTTTCTGGATCTTCTTTTACTCTGTGTGTTCAAAAACATAAACGCATCAATTTGTGCATCTTTGTTAAATAATACATGCATCGTTTGTATCATATTTATTCTTTAGCAGAAACACTTTCTGCGATTTTAAAAATCTTTTTTAACATTTTTCTAAACACGGTTTTGTTTTCCAAAAAAGAAAAATTCAATGACGAATTCTCAAAGTTGTTAATTGAACGACAATTAGAGAAGTACTTACAAAAATCGCTTAGCTCATCTAGTCTTATATAGTACCAAACTTTTTGAATTTCCTCTGTGAAAACAATTTGATTTTTTTTTTTTTTTTGAAATTCTACTGCTAGTGATTTTCCTTCTGTCAATTTTTTTTTTTGATGACTCTTTGTGTAAAGCTATTAATCAACTCTTGGTAGCCATGCTAAGCATGTTATAAATTAATTTTCTATTTTCTAGCTCCACAGATGACTAATTAATTCAATCTCCAATATACATGCAGAAGGTTAGAAAGTAGTACTATTCTTTTCGATGGCGTATCCGAAGAGTTTTGTTCTCGAGTTGGCTGAAAATTGCTCATGCCAATGTTGCAAGGAAAAGCTGGAGAAGGTGAAAAAGATCGATGGCGTCCATTCATTATCCATAGATGCGAAGACAAGGCGGATGACCATTTCAGGCACCGTAGACCCGCAAAAGGTCATAAGGTATCTTGAAAAACATAACAAACAAGCAAAGCTCGTTCCTGAGGAAATTCCACCAAAAAGAAACCACCACAATGTCCCAATTATAGTACTGCCACAGACAGTAATTGTTCAAGAATTCAATGACCAAAATTTGGTAGCACAAGTGCGGGAATTAGCGGAAAATGTTAAAGGGTTAGAACAAGTGGAGATAACCCATACGAAGAATGTGAAGGTGACAATCAATGGGAAGAACAAAGACGAGGTGAGTACACAAAACGATGCCTAGGAAAAATATTTTTTATGGATCGATGATGATCATTACCGTTGGCCATGGCACAAAATTGCAGGGTGATTGTTACGGCGGACATGGCACTGGCACTTCTTTTGGCGGCCGGCGACCCCATGGCAAAGATATTATTCCCCGCCAGTATTGGTGACTAGTTACGAACCATCGGCTCCTCCATTGTCAAGACATAGCCGGCGTAATACCCGAAACTCCTAATTAACTTAATTTACGTTAAGTTCACTTTTATGAGCATGTGATGCATATGCATAGAGTCATTAGAGTCGCGAATACATTTGAGTAATAAATTGATGTGATTACATGATTTGATTTACTATGTGAATGTCTTCCTCTAGATTAATTCCTGCTGTTCATCGATCGATGTGTGATTATGTTATGCCCATAATCTTTGTCAGTTAGAGACGGACAGTTTATAGTCTGTCTTAATTATATGATCAATGGAATTGCTTTAACTTGAATGGATGTTTTCATATGCATTTGGAAGCACGTACTCTTTAATCTAAGTCAAACACGTGTAGCCCATGTATTAATTTGTTATTCACACGATCGATCGAGCTTGTAATACTTAACGAAATTTTAATTCAGATTTTTCAGGAAATGAGCAGTGAAGGATACATAGCAAAAGTCTCGTTTCCGTGCTGGCAGCAACGTACCCAATATAAATAAATAATCTGTTTATAGTTTTGTATTTATTGCAAATGTTGAGACTTTTTTTTGTACTTTTCTTTATGGTTCGATCTGTTAAAAGTTTGTAAATTAAGGTTTGTGTGGACGTACATGTAGTAAAAGGACAGCTCTGAGTGGTGTTTGGTTTTTGTGCTAGCTTTTTTAGTTTATTTTACAGTATTTTTCTCCCTTTAAAGTTTCCGCTGCTATTTTAGTTAATTACTAGTATATCCCATTTTCAGGTAATGTGATGGAGATATATTACAGGTTGAATAGGCCTTTGGTGTGTGGATTGTCACTGGCACTTTGTCATGGCTAAACTTTAGGGAATGGGATAGGGTCGTGACATATATGGAGTACCAAAATATTTATAAAAAAAAAGAGCAATTAATTCAAAAAATCTGTCTATTTTGAATTATTTTTGTCTTTAGAAACTTTTTAAAGTTTTTATTCATAACTTTTTACCTTTTAGGTTACTCTCATTGAGATGATCAACACTCCATAAAAATTCCAACTTTGCTAGAGGTACATACACATTGGGTATTTGACCCATCTCGGGTTCTAAAAATTGATCCGAGCTGCTCATTTTGTTTAAAATGGGTTGTTTAGGGCTTTTATGAAAAATAAACTCTATCCAAAATCGGTAAAGGCATATACGAAACATTCAATTTTTCTTCATAAGCTAGGCCTAATTTATGAAGCAAAGTTAGATATTTTGTAAATATTTTTACTGATAATGGGTTGGGTTATTTTTTACAAGGATCATAAACAAACTATTTTGAATAAAATGAGTGGCTCGAATCATTTTTGTAGGACCCCGATATGGATACAAACGCGTATGTACGCAATTTATGTACTGATGTGTATGTACTCATAGACTTTTCGTAAAAATTAAAAGTATCTTCAAAACGAGATGTTAAACTCGCAAAACGACGTCGTTGAGAGGGACTGTTTGGTTGACCGGAAATACACTTTCCCTCCACCCAGAAAAGAGATCAGCTCAGCAGTACAATACCCTAACCCTAACTAAATTCAGACCCAGCACGCTTACGATCGGCCACCGTCGCTTGATTCGATCTCAGGTATGCTATTCGGCGCACACTTCATCTCTCTCCACTTGAATTCTAAACCTAGGGTTTGGTTTCAGTCCACTTATTCAATCTCAAGCCTCAAAGTAGTATGGCGTAAAGACGAGAAACTGGACGACGCCATAGTAAACGAAAAACAATGGAGACTCTCCGCAAGAGTCGTCAAACAAGTCCTAAACGAGCCTGGCCAAGTCATCCCCCTTCGATACCTGGAGAAACGTCGCGAAAGGATGCGTCTTCCGGTCAAAGTCAAGACCTTTCTGGTCCGAAACCCCGGCCTGTTCGACACCTATCTCGATCGAATCAGGCCCAAGTCGGAGCCGGTTCCGTTTATTCGAGTCGGCGATAGGCTTCAGCGGTTTTTAGAAGAAGAGAAGCGAATTTATAGTGAAAATGAGCAGTTAATTGTCGCGAAGTTGTGCAAGCTGTTAATGATGGCGAAGGATAAGGTGGTTAGTGCAGACAAATTGGAACATGTCAAGAGGGAATTTGGGTTCCCCGTTGATTTTATGGTGAATTTGGTGCCGAAATACCCTGAATATTTTCGGTTAGTTGGGTGTCCGGGAGAGGGGAAATCGTTTCTTGAACTGGTTTCATGGAAACCTGAGTTTGCAAAATCAGCAATTGAGAAAAGTGCGGAGGAGGAATCGAATTTGATAGGGATAAGGGTTAGGCCGTCTTTCAACGTTAAGCTTCCCCGAGGGTTCTCTCTTAGGAAAGAAATGAGGGAATGGGTTAGGGATTGGATGGAGCTTCCCTATGTTTCGCCTTATGAAGATGCATCCGATTTGGACCAAGCATCACCAGAAATGGAGAAAAGGACAGTTGGGGTTTTCCACGAGTTGCTCTCGCTGTCTCTTTTCAAGAGGATACCAGTGCCGATTTTGGGGAAGTTTACTGAAGAGTATAGGTTTTCAAATGCATTTGCAAGTGTGTTCACTAGGCATTCGGGAATATTCTACCTTTCTTTGAAAGGTGGGATAAAGACTGCAATGCTGAGGGAAGCATACAAGGGAAGTGAGTTGATTGACCGGGATCCGCTTCTCGAAATAAATGACAATTTTGTCAAGTTGTTGGCCAAGGGACACAGGGAGCGAGCTGAGCAGTTGAGGTTGCAGAGGGATACTGTTCAGAAAGATATGGAAATGATGGCATTGAGAAATAGTGAACAAGGTTGTTATGCTTGTGGGGAAGATATGCAGAAAATTGAAGATTTAGATAGTTAATGAATTCAAACCTGCAATATGTTGGAAAGAAATATTCTTTTGACATCTTCCTTCCCTGGGAATGGTGCAAGCAAATATGTTGGAAGCTTTGAAGTCAGTCATGTATTGTCAAAATTTGTTCTTAATTCAGTTCAAGGACTTATTAGATTTGGCCCAAATGAGGAGGCTATGGATGTGGTTAATGGGAAAAAAAATGAGGGAAATGTACTGCCGGTATTCCTCGTACAAAGATTTTCCTCTCATGTGCTCATACAGCTTCATGGTGTCCCCAAATAGTCTGTTGTACAGTCCCTGTATTTGCCCGGATCTTTTAATGTTGGAGATATCTGCCTATAAAAGTCATAAAGAATAAGCTAATCTACAGCACAAAGTTGACAAAGAAGCAGTCATCTAGGTATTTGGTAGTACAAATCTGTGATCTGAATTGATATTACTTGAAATCATGATAGTGAGAAACGACTCAAAGAGGTATCCTTTTAATGATGGAGAATCTACTTTGTATTGATGTGAAACGAGACTGAAGTTATTGCTAACTGAAATTAATCTGCATATGATACCTCTTCGTGCTGCTGCCACAACAAATGAAACTGTTTACCAGGCTCTGAGTACATTCCCTAACATCACAAATGCCCACTGCAGCACTATCCTAAATCCGTTCCAGTATCATGGAGGTAAATCGTTTTCATTGAGCAAAGGTTTTAGTACCCTGTTTGGTTCTGTGTGTCCATTAGGTTTATATTTTAATATTTAATAGCTTAGGAATGTGTTTTATATTGAGATTCCAGTCCTGCATGTTTTTTTTGTACTTTCATGGCTCGAATATTAATTTTCATGAAATAGGAAGATTATAAAAGGACGATAGAGTAATTATGTGTAGATCTCTAGATTGCTATTAGTTTTAGTGTGTTGGGAATTATGTTTGCAGATTGATGAATATGGTAGGCATACTTTGGTAGGCTGCAAGATGCTGCCGAAGTGATGGTTCAGAAGAATTGTCTCGTTTAAACAAAATGCTGTTTCGAGTTTCTGTTTTAACCCTTGACCATTTAATTATTTCAATTTTTTTTGATCTATTAAGCTTCCTTTGAAAATATCTGAGACATTTATTGCTCTGGCAGTGATGCGTTATATAATCATGGTTTCCCTTTGGTAGATATCTCATCTTGCTCATCTGTAATTGTCTTTTACCATTACTTTCTTCGGTGACTATTTCGGCAACAGACACATCTACATCAGGAGCCATCAGAGATTAACCCTGTCATTGTGGTAAACTTGACAACTAATTGCATGGCTCGCCTGCAAAAAATAGAGAATAATTTAACAAAACTTTGGTGATATTATTCTTAAACGACCAGTTGTTTCAGCGATATAGAAGAAAGCCCCATGTAATTCGCTTTAGAGCAAAACGTACTTTCCAAGTGAAGAAGGGAGGGTTTCAGAGTTTTAGCATTACTGGATCTCTTCAAGCTGCATAGCTGCAATTGTTAATGTCATCACTAACTTCTTCTTAATAAATAAGAAAATTGAAGTCATGAAAACCTTTTATTCCCTGAGGAAGTTCTACCCCGTGGAAACGCTCTTTAATGGAACTTTAGCTTTAGCTGGCCGTGACCAAGAAACCACAGGTTTCGGGTCCCAAATAAATTTAAGGATCTGTTCGATATTTTTTTTATCTTGATTTGTTTGTAGTATACATAAAGGCAAAATCTATCCATTGAAAAATAGATGTTTGTGCATGCAAATCCCTTGCCTTGCTTATAGGATTAGTTGATGAACTCTAGTTTAATAGAAACTTTAGAAGTGTATAAACTGCAAGGAAGTTCCTAAATACCAGTTTTTTTTTCCCAACTGTTATAAAGTGTGCCTACATCAGCTTATCTACACATGTTTTCAATGTTTCATGGCTTATCTATTTCGCGATGTTAATGTGTCTGTAATGTTCTGGTGTATTGCTGGATAATCCTTCACTATTTTGTGGACAGGAAGCCTCATGTAAAAGGAGAATTGAGTTACACTACTGTCTTTCCCTCTTTGGGAGGATGATCAGTTCGATGAAGTGGTGGTAATTGTTATTCTGCAATGATGGCTTCAAATTCTGGTAACTTTGCGATGTACGTTAATTGCAATGACTGAAACATAAAACCGGTGAACAAGTCCTATCAAGAATTATTTGGCTTGAAATTAGAACCCTCATTGATGTCCATTTTTTTGAAGTCAGAGAACCCAAATCCACCACATCATTCTATAACACTCTTGTTCAGTTTTTCTGTTGTACTGCATTGCGCTTTAAGCATTGGATCTCGGGAGTTGTCATCAGGCTGATGGCCCATAATCATTGACAAAACTACCTAATTCATTTTCCTTTCCACAAATGACAAAACTATCCTAGTATCCTATTTCTCGTAAAACTATCCTATTTTTGTGGTACATGGTGAGTTACAGCATTCTTGGCATTCGTACTTCTCTTTATGCAATATATACTCCAGCATAGAAAAGTACTCCTCACACAAGATGAATGAGGATCTCTAAACTACTCGTAAGCTAAACTTCTCTTTTACATAGCCAACTATATCGGAACACGTTCTTTTTCCTCCTCTTTTTATAGTCACCCAACTAGAAAGCCTAAGGTAATGAAAAGTACACAAGTCATTAGTATATAAACAAAAGAAAGGAAAACACAATAACCACACCCCGCTTTGTCTTTGCAAAGCATCAGTAAAAATGGTGGTAATGGCAAACATTAAAGAGATTCTAACATCTGCAGTCTTCATTGCGATCCTGTTACTCATCCCCAAAATCCAGTCCCAGTCAAATGTTCCTCCAGTCTGCATCACGCAGTTTGCACAGCTGAACCGCGCTTGTGCTTTTCTGCCTTATACACCTGACACACCTTCTCCTCCTGATGACGACGGTGATGATGATCATGGCCGCATGGATAACGTCACCAACCAAAGCCTCGTTGATGACGATGATGGTGATGACCACCACAACCACCACCACCGTCATCGTCATCATCATCACCACCACCACAGGCACAGACATAGCCAGGGACACAGAGCATCGGACGCAGAAGATGATTGTTGCACAATGTTGAACGAGGTGGACGACATGTGTGTCTGCAGTTTGCTGCTTCGCTTGCCTCTTTTCCTCTCCAAACCGGAGCACGATTACACTGTTATAGTTAATGATGAATGTGAGGTCACTTTTGAGTGTCGAGGTATATTCGGAGATTAGAGATCGTATCCTGGCTTCAACTGGATATTCTGGGGGAGATTTTGTGTGGGTTCGTTTCCAGGCCCCAAAGGGTAAATAAAGTTAAGAATAAAAATAAGAACAAAAATAAGAGTCTGTTTGGTTGTTTACGTCTTGGTTTGTAAGTTTGAGTCATGGTTATCTACTTTGTTTACTGAAATCTTGAAGAATCATGGGAATTTATGCTCTTGTTTACGTCTTGGTTTGTAAGTTTGAGTCATGATTGTCTACTTTGTTTACTGAAATCTTGAAGAATCATGGAAATTTATGCTCAGTTGTTATATGCTTGTTCACTGATTATTTCATGAACATGCTATCTATTCAATAACGAACACGTTGTGGGAATGGTTCTGTTTGTAGCATTGCTCGAATTCTTACTATGGCATTTAAAGGTTAATTTTGATCGATCTATTATGCATCTGGAGCCTGCGGTAAATTGATCAAGAAGAAAACAGATCAAGGACATGGAATCCACTGGATACATATTAGTTAGATGAAGACCTCAAAATGGGTCCTTTAACCTCCTTTTTTTTTTTTGGAACTGAATCCTTTAACCTCGAAGCTGGACTTTGTGGAGAGGGAGTGTGGTTGTCCAGAAATACACTTTCCCACTCCATAGAGAATCAGCGGTAGAACACCCAAAACCCTAACCATAACTAATTTCAAAACCTGATAATGATTGGCTGCAGTTGCTTCAGTTGACCTCAGGTATGCTATTCGGCACTCATCCATCTCTTCCCACTTGAATTATAGAGCTAGGGTTTGGTTTCAATTCACGTCTTCAATTTCAAGCCTCAAAGTAGTATGGCGTAAAGACCAGAAACTAGACGAGGCCATAGAAAACGATAAACAATGGAGACTCTGTGTAAGAGTCGTCAAAGAAGTCCTAAACGAGCCAGGCCAAGTTATCTCACTTCAATACTTAGAGAAACGACGCGAAAGAATGCGTCTTCCGATGAAAATCAACACCTTCCTGAACCCGAAACCCTGGCCTTTTTGATACCTATCTTGATCGAATCAAACCCAAATCGGAGCCAGTCCCGTTTATTCGAGTTGGCGATAGGCTTTAGAGTTTTTTAGAAGAAGATAGGCGAATTTATAGTGAAAATGAGCTGTTAAATGTCACGAAGTTGTGTAAGTTGTTAATGTTGGCGAAGGATAAGGTGGTTAGTGCAGACAAACCGGTACACGTCAATAGGGAATTTGGGTTCCCTAATGATTTATGGTGAGTTTGGTGCTGAAATACCCTGAATATTTTTGGTTAGTTGGGTGTCCGGGAGAGGGAAAATCGTTTCTTGAACTTGTTTCATGGACACCCCGAGTTTGCAAAATCAGCAATTGAGGAAGGAGCAGAGGAGGAATCAAATTTGACAGGGATAAGGGTTGGGCCGTATTTCGACGTAAAGCTTCCCCAGGGTTCTTTCTTAGGAAGGAAATGAGGGAATGGGTTAGGGATTTTGATGGAGCATCCATATATTTTGCCTTATGAAGATGCATCCGATTTGGACCAAGCATCACGAGAAATGGAGAAAAGGACAGTTGGGGTTTTCCACGAGTTGCTCTCGCTGTCTCTTTTCAAGAGGATACCAGTGCCAATTTTGGGGAAGTTCACTGAAGAGTATAGGTTTTCTGCAAGTGTGTTCACAAGGCATTCGGGAATATTCTCTGTTTCTTTGAAAGGTGGGATAAAGACTGCAATGCTGAGGGAAGCGTACAAGGGAAGTGAATTGATTGACCTGGATCCGCTCCTCGAAAGAAATGACAAGATTGTTGAGTTGTTGGCCGAGGGACACAGGGAGAGAGCTTAGCAGTTGACGTTGCAGAGGGAAACTGTTCAGAAATATATGGAAATGATGGCATTGAGAAATAGTGAACGAGGTTGTTACGCTTGTGGGGAAGACATACAAAAAGTTGAAGATTTAGATAGTGAATGAAACCAAACTGGCTTACATATTCACATGCATCTTCCTCGCTTGGAAATGGAGCAAGCAAAAATTCCGTGTTATATGTTGTATGCTTCGAAGTCAGTTGTGTATCCTGAAACTTTTGTGCTTGATATATGTGAAGGACTTATCATATTTGGCTCAATGACAAGGCTTTGGACGTGGTTCATGTGAACAAGTTTGGGATATGTACTGCTGGTATTGCTCGTGGAAAGGTTTTCACCCCATATGCTCATTACAACAACTTCATGGTGTCCCGAAATAGTCTCTCAGTCTTCAGTAAAATCACTGTATTTTTCCAGGATCTTGTAATGTTGCGGACATCTGCCTTCAAAATATTTGATTGTTTTTCAAAGTGATGAAAGGGGGTGAAATAGTCTCTCAGTCTTCAGTAAAATCACTTTATTTTTCCAGGATCTTGTAATGTTGCAGACATCTGCCTTCAAAATATTTGATTGTTTTTCAAAGTGATGAAAGGGGGTGAAATAGTCTCTCAGTCTTCAGTAAAATCACAGTATTTTTCCAGGATCTTGTGTAATGTTGCGGACACCTGCCTTCAAAATATTTGAGAATGAAGGAATGTGCCAATTTTCTGCACAAAGTTGACAAAGAAGCCTCATTCCAGGTATTTGGTAGTATATATCTGTGGTGTTAATATATAAAACATGAAAAGATGATAGTGAGAAACGATTCAATGAGGTATTTTATGTTATGAAGTTTTCATGAAGGGGAATGTACTTTGTGTTGATGTGAAACCAAACGGAAGTTATTGCCTACTGAATAGAATTTGCATATGATGCCACTTTGGGGTGCTGCCACAACAAGTGAAACTGTTTATCATGCACTGAATATATTCCCTAATATCACAAATGCCACTGCAGCTATATTGCCAGCAATAAAATATACTCGTATATCGTTAATTGGTTCCAGTATCATGTAGACAAATCCTTTTCATTGAGCAAAGTTTTTGCCCTGGTTGTTATGTGTGTCCGTTAGCTTTATATTTGTACATTTAATAGTATCTGAATATATTTTCTGATGGAATTCTAATCATCGGTGTTTCTAAACTTTCATGGCTCCAATATTAATTTTCATGAAGGAAGATTATAAAAGGACGACAGAGTTATTACATAAAGATTACGAGTATTTTTTTTAGTCCGTAATGAATCATGTTTGTAGATTGAATGCACGGGCATATTGAGGTAGGCTGCAGGAAGCAATCGAAGCAATGGTTCAGACGAATTGTCTCGTTTAAACGTAAAGCTGTTTTGACTTGCGATTTCAACCCCAAGAGTAGTAATTATTTCACTTAGTTGCCAAGTTATTTAATTAATAAAGTTTTCTTTGATTATGTTTGAGACATTTATTGCTCCCGGCAATGACGCCTTTATATGATCGTGGTATCCCTTTTTGATCTATCATTTTACTCATCTTCAACAGTCATTTACAATTACTTTCTGCAGGGACCATGTGGATGTGCAAATTTTTACATCAGCAGTAGCGACCTTTAGTCACAACCCTGTATTCGTATGATTGCAAGGCTTGCCTGGCCATAAATAGACAATAAATTGTTATATGCTAACAGTTGTTTCCGATATATAGAAGAGAGCCTCATGTAATATGCTTTAGATCAAGTACACTTTCAGGGTGAACAAAGGAGGGTTTAATATTTTTGGCATAGCTGAATCTCCTCAAGTTCCTTACTTGCAAGAGTAGATTTCATTAATACAGTATCTTTTTCTTCTTAATGAAAAAGGAAATCGAAGAACATCAATGATTGAGATATATGTTTGCACTTGCAAATACCTTGCATCTTGTTGATAGGACTAGTAGATGGACTCTAGCTAAATAGGAACTATAGAATGAAATGGAAGTTTTGTGAATAAACTCCACACCAGTTTTTACCGCTATGAAGTGTGCCTACATCAGCTAATCCCCATAACAATTTTCATGCTTATCTATGTCATGAGACTCATGATATTGATATTTTTTTGTTTATGTTCTTGTCTATTGCAGGATAATCCTTCGCCTGTTTTGCACAAAGTAATGCTATAGGAGAGCTGGTTTACACCGTCTTCATGACTTTGGGGAGATGATCAGTTAGACGAAGTGATGGTGATTGTGATGCTGCTTTTGGCTTCAAATTCCGGTAACTTTGTGATGGTCGCCTTAGTTTTACTTAGACATAGCGTTGCACAACTTTCATCGAGAATGATTTGTTAGTGATATTCTTGAAATTAGAATCCTGGTTGATGTCGATATTGTTTGAAGTTAGAGAACCCAAATCCACCTCTTCATTCTATTATGCTTATTTTTTGCTCAGTTTGCATGATGTGCTAGGTTGCACTTTGGGAATCGGATCTCGGGAGTTGTCATAAGGTTGATGGCCCATGATCATTTACGAAACTACCTAATTTTTCCTTTCTGCAAATTTTTCTCGTACTTGTGAGTTGACGCAATCTTGGCATTGCTACTTCTGTTTCGGACAATATACTCCGGCCCCCAAGTACGTACTCCTCACACAAGATGAATGAGGCTCTCAAAAGTCTAAACTACTCATAAACCTAAACTTCTCCTTTACATAACCAACTATACTGGACACGTTCTTTTTCCTGCTCTTTTTTTTGGTCACCCAACAAGAAAACCCCAGGTAATGAAAAGCGTATGTCTGTATGAGTCACTTGTATATAAACAAAAGAAATGGAAACACAATAACCACATACTGCTATCCATTTGCAAAGCATCAGGAAAAAAAAAGTGGTAATGGCGAAAATGGAAGAGATTCTGACATTTGCAGTCTTCGTTGCGATCCTGTTACTCATTCCCAAAATCCAGTCCCAGTCAGATGTTCCTCCGCTCTGCATCACCCAGTTTGCACTGGTGAACCACGCTTGTGCATTTCTGCCTTACACTCCGCCTGATGACGACGACGATACACCTCCTTCCCCACCTGATGACGACGATTCTACACCTCCTTCCCCGCCAGATGACGACGGTGACGGTGGTGGTGGTGGTGACCAGGGTCGCATTGATAATGGTAACAAGTACAACCAAAGCCTCGTTGACGACGATAGTGGTGATGACCACCACAACCACCACCACCATCACCGCCACCACAGGCACAGGCATAGGCAGGGACACGGTGCATCGGATGTAGAAGATGAATGTTGCAGGTGGTTGAAGGAGGTGGACGACGAGTGTGTCTGCAGTTTGCTGCTTCGCTTGCCTCCTTACCTCTCCAAACTGGAGCACGATTACACTGTCATAGTTAACGACGACTGCGAGGTCACTTTCGAGTGTCCAGGTAAATTCGGAGAATAGAGATC
>JAOTQK010000005.1:2426934-2438114 GCA_025642025.1 Rhododendron ferrugineum
TCTCCTTTTCCACAACTTACAAATAACAACGGACAAAACATAAATTTGTTACGGGTTAGTACTAAATTAAGAAGCAATCTAAACCAATATGTACATAATAATAACGAACAGGAAAAAAAAAAAAAAGGGTAATTCCAACTTACACCTAATATTTTGTGAGGGTGTCTCAAATTCAATTCGTTTGTTGCTCTTGCCATGTTCGCTACCCGCTTAATATTTGCTAATTTATTGAATTTCTTCTATTAAGAGGTATAGCTCTAGAGTTTTATCATGTGAGAGTTACGAATACACCAACTCATTCAATTTTCCTTTGATTCCTCACTTTTTATACGGAGTACTGGTCGCTACGTTTTCTATTTTCTTTTGAATTTCATGATTTGTTACAATATTTACAGTCTTAGCATTTGAAATAGCCATCTTGATAAAAGTTTGCTTTTAAAAAGACGATCAGGGCCGGTCCTAAGCTAAAGTTCGCAAACTTACGAACTTCAGGAGCCCAATCTATTTTAGTACCCTTTATAATAATATTTCAAGAAAAAAGAGTGTTGCTATCTTTTTGTAGGGCTCTGATCAAGATGGTTCGCTCCTTTGGGTCCTAGGGTTCGAGATCAACTCATGTCCTTCACCTAGCCTGCAAAAGAGAGCACGACTAGAGACTACACCGAAGGTTCTCCGAAATAGCCCTTCGGTGCAAGAATCAGAATACTTGCAGAGAAGAGAATGAAAGACCAAAAGCTAGGGTTTTAGGGTTATGTAGAATGTGTACCTCTTCCAAGAAGGTATAGTGGCATATTTATAGGGAACTCCTAGCTTGGCCTCCAAGATTGTACATGCGCTTGACACTTGTCGGCTGACGCACCCTAGCGTCACATTAGGGTTTCATAACCGTTTGTTAGATGAGCTGGCGTCTTCACGTGCTCTCATCATTGCCTTGATACCCGTTCGGCTAACGTCACGAATGTCATCATGGCAATGGCTGCATTCCCCACGTAGGTGAGCTGGAATCCTGCCCCCCACGTTCGCTCAAAGCCGAACGTGATAACCAACCGTCCAAGGGTCGGAGGGCCGAACATAACGCCTTGTCAGAATACGACGAAGGTGTTGATGTTGGACCGTCGATTAGCCGAGGCGTAAGGTTGACACCTCGAAATAGATTGGACTGTCAGTTAAGTGGCTTGGTATCCCGCTCGGTACGGCTCGAACCATTTTACTCGGCCTGCTACACTTTTAACTTTGCTTTGAGCTCCCCAAGAGCCCGGGCCAGCCCTGAAGGTGACATTCTAGTATAATTCTACGTTGAAGCCATTAGATGCATGAATTTTGGGGACAAAGATTGGATGAGGTTGATGACGATGGATACCCAACAACGATTGAGCTAGAGCTTAAACGGATTTGGACACGTAGGAAATACGTACTAGAGGAACACCACTCATTAATAAACTGGTCTGGTTGGGGTCACATATATACAATTGTCGAGCTGGCACCGGATAAGGGCGACCGCCGATGATCGACACCACCACCACAAACCCAGTTGTGTCTCTCGGACTAGCAGGGCCGGCTCTGAGCCAAGACAAGCAATGCGGCAGACTTAAGCTTCCGAATTTTAGATCAAAATTAGGGCCCCAAATAGGTATAGCCAAATACTTCCTCCGTCCCAATTTAGTTGTCATTTTTTGAAGTTCGTGTCACTTTTCAATTAATTATATCTTGTAATTTATAATATTTTAGGTGATTTTGAAAACATTGAATTATAGAACAAATCGAGATCTATTAAACAAGATCTATATTAGATATAAAATTTATTAATTACCACTTTAAAGATATAACTAGTTTTTTAATCCAGTTAGAATAAAACTGGAACAAGTAAATTGGGACGGAGGGAGTATGTAATATATATTTAATCTAGCAATTTTATAACAAATAAGCTAGCTAGCATAGTGAAAATTAAAGCTTAGTTCCTTTATTCAAAAAGTACATGGTTCAAGTCTTAAGAGCCTCTTTTTTTTTTCGTATGAATATTTTTTTCCCTCATAAATTCTTCTTAGGTCCCGAAAATCTCAAAGCGGGTCCTGCGGACTAGCTAGGCAAGGATCTACCTATGTGGGTGCGGTCCTCCTCCTCAAATATTGCTACTAAACTAGCACGTTAATTTGTGATATGTGGTGCATCGGGGAGTAATATAAATCGCATGTCCTCCACAGGCCACACAATGACAAGGACAATTCAACCTTGGGTCCGTGTGTGGAGAGAGAAGGGGACCATGACTGTGAAATGTGAATGGAAGTTATTTTTTTTGTTTGAAAGTTCACCGGGTAGGGGTGAGAATTTTCGACATGACACGAGAATACGATACCAATTCGACACGAAGTTAGCGGATTAGGGTTAGCTATTTCTGACATAAAACACGAATATGACACGACACGATAACACGAAAGGCTAAATAGGTCTGATTAGAGTTGAGAGAATTCTAACATGAATACGAGATGACACGACGTAGTGTGAGAATTTATGAACGGACACGACACCTCGACTAATTCTTTCTCCAATCCGGTCAAATACAGGCCATTTAAGCCGAAACTAAAGGATTTACAAGAAATTTGTTTTTCTTGTGCGCGGTTTGTATCCCAACAAATCAAACACTGATTAATTGTGTGAAACAAACTCACCAACCAACTGGACTCATCTTTGGGCTCCCATGAATAGGAGCTAAACAATGTATGACTCAGCTGCTAAAGGGGAAAGGAGTCAAAATTTTAGTAGTAGTGATGTGGACAAAGAGTAGTGGCCGGTGGTGTTAGTAAACTTATTTTTCCTCTTTCATTTTGTAGTATGTTTTAGCGTTTTTTCTGAATTTTTGTTAGATTCTAGTGATGTTTTAGAATGATCATCCGTCTCGATGAGATGAGTCTAAAAAGTAAAAATTATGACCGCAAGCAAAAAAAAACTTACTAGAGGCGAAAAAAGTATCAAAATATTGTCTTATTTGTCTAAGTGCCGTCTTATTTGAATTTTTTCAATATCGGTCCATATTTTTATAATTTTCTGATTCGTCTTATCGAGACGCACATAAAAAAACTACGACGAAAAAACTAAAAAAATAGTTATGAATAGTTAAACATACCGAAATAAGTTTCAGATTTAAGAACGCAGCCTGGGATGGACAAAAGTGACGATGACATTATAGCCGCATTGGAAAATAGACCAAACAAAAATCAGCTTTTTCAGTCTCATGCATGTGCAATTCTTCTTTTCTACTACAGTACGTAGTAACATTTGTGGTTTGTGTACATAGGACTGTAAAGTAATTGAGCAGCTCGCGAGCTCGGCTCGTTAAGGTTCGGTTCGGTTCGATTCATTTAATAAACGAGCCGAGCTCGAACTTGAGTTTTCGGCTCGTTTGACAAAAGCTCGGCTCGTTAAGGGTGGCTTGACTCGATTAAGAGACTCGTTTAGTAAATGACTCAGCTTGGCTCGATAAGGGCTCGGCTCATTAAGGCTCGAGCCGAGCTCGAGCTCGACAAAGCTCGACTCCGCTCGGCTCATTTACAGCCCTCAGAGTGTACGTAATTTACTGCTCATACGTCCATTTATTACGTACTCTCTCTTTCTTTCTTTCTTTTTTCAATAATTCTAACACCACACTCATTCACACACCCACACTCACAACAACGGTGGGGCCCACATACACTAGGTGTGTAGTGTGTGCGGGCTCTACCCTTGTTGTTAATGTGGGTGTGTGAATGAGTGGGTAAATGGGTGTGGTAGTAGAAGGACTCTTCTTTTTTACTTTAACTCAATGTGGATGTGAGTGAAAGGAAGTCAATTAAAATGTGAAACGGACCAAAAGGAGATACCAAGGGGTTGGTATCCCCGGGATACATAAAAGTTTTCTCTTAATAACCACCACCAAAATGGATTGAACATCAGCAAAGAAAAGGGGGTAAATGAAAAGAAAATATTCAAATTAAAAAAATCAAAAATCAAATTAATCTTGAGATTTACTAAAAATCCCAACTTTAATTTCCATCCCGAACATTTGTTCTTTGTGATAAAATCTTGTTGAGAGCGTATATATAGGACATCGATCGCCTCTTATGGAGTTATCGACTTTTGGGTAAGGAAGCCAGCAAAATTGTGTCATTGTACTCGCTCGGTCTAAAATGTTATTCCATATATATAGTTTGAAAAGTCATGTTCGAACGAAAAAATATATTTATTTATTTCCTAAGTGGCATTTTTCAACCCTAGCCTTCTCTCATGTTTCCTTTATTTCTCAACAAGAAACCTTAACGTATGGAAGCCCTAACTCCACCTGGGGACATTAAAGTCTTGTTTTTTGTTCAACGATCAGAGGATGTGTGGGCCAACTTACGCGCACCTCGACTAATCTCCTTTTCAATCCAGTAAAAAACAAGTTATCCACGCTGAGACTAGAGGATTCACAATAAATTTCTTTCCTGCAGACGGCAGACCCCAAGAAATCTCTTTTAAAGAGTGTTTGCCCAGTTTCCTCACCTGGCCCATTTAGTCATTTTCAATTACCCATCAAAAACATCCACCACCCATAACCCAATTCTAGCATGCCCGCGGACCACTCCTCTCTAATTGATGATTATTGTACCACTATCCAGTGTGATGAGAAGGAAAGATCCACTATTGAGTCCTTCTGAGAAATTTCACACAGTAAAAGAGTACTGAAGGCCATGTCGAATGTTGAAACTTTTGTGGAGTAAGAATGTGTTAGAATCTTAGAAATAGGCTACAAGCACATGGTCAGTACATAATTACTTTGTTGCTACTACGTACTCCTGATAGTTACCTCCCAGACGTGTGTACACCATTCGTAGTTTCCTATGTACAATATTCATCAACCACTTGGTGGAAAAGTTATTGCACTCAAACTCTTTTTTCTCTGTACACGGTCTTTAATAAATTTGCTCTCTCATTTCTCTATTTATCTCTCTCCACTCATTACCTAAAAATCCTTCCCCGATGGATGAAGGATTTGGAAGGAGGATAAGTTACGGAGGGGGATGAGGGCTGATTTGATATTTATGGCATGGTTTGACTACCCGTTTCAAGGGGGTGTTAACTCATCTCCTTCAGATTTAATACCTGCGTAGAAGGTTTTTGGGGCATAACTTATGGATGAGTTTCGACCAGGGCATATTTAGATTGGAAGATATAAGCACGAATATCAAAAAAGAACAAAGAAAATGGGACGGAGAGGGAGTATTATTCGATCTCTCATTTTATCCCTCATGATCCAAATCAAGTACTATTGTATCCTCCTTTTTTAACAACTTATCTAAATCAATTACTCCTTCCGTTCCTTTTTAAGTGTCCGGCTTCGTAACTCCAACTTATTAAAAAGACATCATCATTATACTTTTCACATCAACTTTTTCCTCTATTTTTCCTACTGACCCATCATCATTACACTTTTACTCACTAACTTTTCAAAATGGAATCTACTTTTAGAGACAAAATAAACAATTCACCAACTTTTACCCACTAACTTTACAAAATTGACACTTATTAAGGGACAGCCCAAAATAGAATACTGGACTATAAATAAGGGACGAAGAGAGTACTTTTTTATCCATTCTTCATAAAAAAAAATACATCTTGGCTCATCCTCCATAAATAATACCTAAAACTTATCCCGCATCCAATCGGGCCCTAAGTGTGGGTAATGAAAGTATTATGTCTACTTTGCCGCTAAGCTAGAGTGATGAGGGCTGATTTGACATTTATGGCATGGTTTGACTGCCCCTTTCTCAGGGGTGTTAACTCACCCCCTTCCGATTTTAAGGCCCCGCATAGAAAGTTTTGGGGGCATAAATCATGGATGAGTTTTGACAAGGGCATAAATAATATACTCCCTCCGTCCCATTTTTTTGGGTCTTTTTCTGATATTCGTATCAGTTTTCAATCGCTTATATCTTCCAATATAAATCTTAAAAAAATATACAATATGGATCTTACTTGATAGCTCTCAATTAAGTACTATAATTCAAAGTTCTTAAAATTAAAAAAAAACATTATAGATTTGAAGATATACACATTTAAAGAATGATACGAAAAACGAAAAAGAACAAAGAAAATGGAACGGAGGGAGTATCCCCGTTGATGCCCCTCCTCATCTCTCCTCCCCCTCTATTTCAACTACAAAATATTATTATTATCTCATTTTATCCCTCATTCAAACCCAGTACTATTTTATCACCCTTTTTAATAAGAGATTTTTACTTCTAGGTACAGAAAAGTGACACTTAATTCCCATTAAAGAGAGATGAAATACTTAATTACCACTAGGTTCACTTTTACAAAAATACATTTACCATTAATGGAAGTGTCACCCTAGGGTTTAGGGTATGCTAGGGTTTTATGGTACCCTAGGGTACCTTAAAATCTTAGGGTACCCTAGGATTTTAGGGTTTTATGGTACCTTAAGATTTTAGGTTTTAGGATACTCTAAGGTTTAGGATACCCTAGAGTTTAGGTTTAGGCGCTTTTATAAAGCCCTAGGGTTTAGGTTTAGACGCTTTCATAGGGGTTTTAGGGTGCACTTTCCTATTATAGGGTTTTAACGGTTTAGGCACTTTCATAGAGTACCCTAGGGGTTTAGGCATTTTTATAGGGTACCCTGGGATTTAAGTACTTTCATAGGGTGCCCTAGGAGTTAGGCACTTATAGTGTTTAGGGTTTTAGGCACTTATAGTGTTTAGGGTTTTAGGCACTTTCATAGGGTTTTAGTATTTCGTTAATTAGAGGAGACTTTGTGGAAATTACTTTCTATTTTCTGAACCTAGAGGTAAAATCCCCTTTTAATAACTCATCCAAATTAACTACTTTTTTTATCCATCCTTTATAAAAATTACATCAATTTGGGCAAATCTACCATAAATAATACCCGTTACTATCTTATCCTCTCCGTAAATAATATCCCCAAAACTTAACCCGCATCCAATCGGGCCCTAAGTGTGAGTAATAAAAGTAATACTCCTACTATTCTTCTACTTTGCCGCTGCCCGTGTGTTTGCCTCTAGCTCTAAGCTAGAGTGAGGGATAAAAATGCCTACCCGGATCAAATACTGAGTACAACGGTAACGTTTCGATCAAAGGAAAATTCAATATCAACGAGTACTCTAAATATAGAGGATTTCAAGAGATTCAACCTTGAGATGCTCGGACGGCATTAATAATTAGGAGAATTAATGTACACTATAGTCAATAATTTCCTAGGTGAGTTGGTACGTGGAATTACTCTCTTGCCCTCCTCCAAAGCAAATGTACACTACATGAAGTAATTGTGTTTTCTGCTGCTTTGGGTGTTCTTTTGCTTTCATTCAACTATATATTTGTTCCAATTTTCCTTTTCCTTTTTTTTTTTTTTTTTATGGTTCTTCGGCGCATGATTTGCTAGTTCATGGGTGTCAACTTAGTTGTGATGCATATTCTTAGTCATGATGCTGAAATTCCAGACCCTCTTGGCCATTATCGAGTTTACAATCAGATGAGAGACAAGATCAAAGCTAATTTAAGCTTCCCTAGGGGGCTCCAACATTAATGTTACTTACGTTTAATACTCCTAAACAAGAAACTCGAAGTTTTTTCGGAATATAGCTGGTAACTCCGCCTTGTGCCCGCTCAATAGCTACAGTCGTTTTGCCCATCATTTTATGTTAAGTCCTCAAAATAAATTACTACAAGTTGGCACATTCGCATCGTGACTTTCTCGAATAACACACGGGTACTTAAGTAAGTGCGTCTCGAAAACGACTGATAACTTACCAAGTTATAATTTGTCAAAATCATGGAAGAACGTTTTAGCAAAAAGACAATGGATGCCATGACTAACAATTGGGTTCTCCTCATGCTACAAACTGAATCCGTCAAGAGTACTGCTCCAGAGATGCCGTACAATAACATTCCATTAATAAGAATCATGAAATGGAAAGATACTACAGAGAGAAAGAGCTAGGCTAGGTACACTGGACCATGTCCAATAACCATATTAACTACCATTTACGTACACCAAAATGAAAGCATAAACCCCATAACAATACTCATTGTCATAGAGAGAGAGAGAGAGAGAGAGAGAGAGAGAAATAGGCTTTCCAACTTCCCCAGTCAGGGCTCAAGAAATGGCCACCCAAAATTGCCCCCAGTTTGACATCCCTTTGTTGTTATTCCCACGCCCACTTTCCTTGCACCTACTTGGCCTGCAACAGGGTAACTCTAATATATTTGCAATCTCACCCTCAACATTCCCATTATCCCCTCCCATACCCTCATCCCACTTATCATCATCATAATCACCCTCTTCACCTTCTTCATCATCATCATCATCATCATCACCATCATCGCCGTCGTCGTCATCATCATCATCATCATAAACCTCCTCGTTGTGACAATTTCCAGTACTGTCCTTCAACAAGCAAAGCCTCAGCCTCCCGTTGCCGCGTTCCGATTGAAAGTAACCGTTACATGAAGTAACGGTAACCGCTTCTATAACCAACCGGCCCCCCTCCCGGTGGGGCCTCACTCTGACGCCGTCCGAGCCGCTAATCGAAGTCAGGGGCGGAGGAAAATTCTCACTGCCCTGACTCAGTTTCCTACCCAATTCTCGCGATTTCGTAGGCGGGATTGGGTAGGACTTGGCCATGTTCAAAGAGAGTTCGTCGCTGCTTTCGCTAATGTCACTCCCGGTTTCGCTTCCCAACCCTTCGGTACACATTTCCAAGCTTTTCTTGCTTAGAGCGGAGGAAGAGCGCTTGGCAAGAGGGTGGATATAGACTTTTTCGGTCTCGGTTACTTGTTTGGGGTTTTGAGGAGTGTTTGTTAGAGCTTTTATGAAACTCCAACCACCCGATTCGCCATTTTTTTTGTTGTCATTTTCTTCTTCATGATTTTGAGGATTCTCTTGGCGAGAGTTTGATTTGGGTGGAGCCAACTTTGGCCTCAGAATGCGTGGTTCGATGAGGCGTGGCTTGAGGCATGATTGCAGCCCTTGACACACGATTGACGTCATTTCTTTGTATGTGAGTTTTTTAGATGTGAAAGAAAGAGAGAGACACAGGGGAGAAACAGAGGAAATGGCCAGTTCTACTCTGAAATGCTGGAATTCTGAAGTTTGAAGAGATTGTTAGTGAGAGATGAGGTTTTAAGTGAAGCACATGTTGTGGTTTGTGAGGAAATTTCAAGAGAGAGAGAGGTGGTAATGGAGAGGAGAACATGGAGAGAGAAGTGGAAGGGGTGGAGGTGAATTTATAGGGTGTAAGAAACCTGGAAAAGGGGAAATTATTGCAGCATTAGCTAGCTCCCACAAAATAGTACCACACCCACCGCAAAACACCGTCACAATAGTGATAAATTATTCTACTGTACAAAACAATTGCATCCAAGTAGACGTTACCGACAAAACTGGCCCGTTTACTTCCTTTTTTTTTTTAACTTTTAAGACAATCAGGAGTGTTCAGGCCGGTTTACGCGCACTTTGACTATTTCTCTTTTCGGTTTGGTCAAAGACATGTTATTCCCACCAGAACTAGGGAATTCACAAGAGATTGTCAAGTTTCGAATTCAAAATGTCTAGATATATGCAACTCATCTCTGTTGTCACTTGAAGTACCCTCGGAGTTCGGTTTACTTTTGCATGACCAGAGCAATAGTAAAGTTCAATAACAGTGATGAGAACCTCCTTCATTTTAGATCAAAAGCCTTTCACGTTTCTCTGTAAATTTTTGGGTCCTGGGCGGGTAGGTTTGAGTTGGGATCCTTTTGGATCCTCTACTACTGAGTCACGGATGTAATTTTCATACCGGCACATAGTGTAGGTTTGCTTCGATAAGGTGTTCTTGAATCTATACCTGTGTGCTTTTTACAGTAACTCGTGTCTTGGATTTTGTAGTTTTTGTTCATTCCTATATTTTGTGATGAAATCTTTTGTGTTCGGGTATTGGAATGAAATGAGTGACTGTTGATCCAAAAAACCCTGGAGTATTTCACCGGAAAATTCGGCCTCGTGAGATTTGTCCATTAATCTTCTCAAACTTTACTTCGGACAATTAAACAGGTTAAACTTTACTGTTTTGCCACTTGAATCGTTCAGCCAATACCCCTCCACAGCTCCACATATTATAATGACCAAAAAAGTTACTACTATAAAGTTGTACGAAAAAGGTTTTTGTAGGACCGGATGTCATGGCCAATTCATGTACACCTTGATTAATTTCGGAGTCCTGAAGTTAACGAGCGGACAAACCTTTTAATGGCCCCAAGGTTTGAAATATTTGGGCTTTGTGAAATTTAAACATGCGACATCGTGGAGGACAAATACTTACTGTTTTTCTTATTCTCACTTGGCCAAATCCCTCGAGTTGAGTTATAAAGGGGTAACGCAGAAACTCTACCAACTATAGATAAAATAAATAGGTTATTGCAAATTCTTTTTGGGATTTTTTTTTGTCACTCTTTGTAATTGTTGTTTTGAAAGTAAGCTAGCTTGCAGGAGTAGTGTTTTCCAGCACTGCTTAATCTGATTGATTAATTTTGGAATTCGACAGAATGATCACGTGAAGGGCTTTCCACAACCATTTTGTTTTGTTGGCTTCCAAATGTGTGCCAACATTAGTGAGCAGAAACAGTGGATCTCCTTAGTTGATTGTGGTTGCTTTGCTTCAACCAATTTGTGTTTTGCATTATCTTCCAATGTCCTAGGGTCAAAACTAGGGCCGTAAACGAACCGAATCGAGCCGAACCCTGTTAAGTTCGGCTCGGGTTCGTTAAGGTACTAGCTCGGCTCGAGTTCGATTCGAGCCTGAACAACTTGGCTCGAGTTCGGCTCGTTAAAATTTTTCGGCTCGGGTTCGGCTCGGTTGGGTTCGTTAAGGTACTAGTTTGGCTCGAGTTAGGCTCGAGTTCGGCTCGGGTTTGGCTCGGTTGGGTTCGTTAAGGTACTAGTTTGGCTCGAATTCGGCTCGGGTTCGATTCGAACCTGAACATCTTGGCTCGAGTTTGGCTCATTAAAGTCAAATGAATTTTGCCAAGCCGAATCTAAGCTCGAATTGAGCTTGTCAAGACTTGGATTTGGTTCAACTCGGCTCATTAAACTCAAGCGAACCCAAATTCTCTCATTGATCCTATAGAATTTGAGAGAAAAATAAGTATTGAAT
>JAOTQK010000005.1:2456309-2469432 GCA_025642025.1 Rhododendron ferrugineum
AGAGAGAGGGTGGGGAAGGAGGGAGGGAGGGAGGGAGGGAGAAGGAAGGGAGGTAAAGGTAAGCGAGAGAGAGCCTTATCTGGTGGGAATGGAGAAACAGGTGGTGAGATGATGCTTGTTTTCCCTCGCTTTATCATCTTCTCCACTATCCGTAGAAAAATGGATTTTGTTGGGCCTTCGAGAAATAAATTTTCAAAAAAAAAAGGAAATGGAAAAATAATGAAAAATGTTTTTTTTAAATAATATAGAAAATTTGTCTTACATATTATGTGAACTTCATAAGCCTATAAATCCATCTACTCCATCCGTTATATATTGAGAGTATCACTTTCTCTCTCTTATCATTTTTCAAATTAAAAAATCAACTACTTCCATATATAATTTTTCAAATTTTTTCGCATCATATTAAAGATCTCGATTAGTACTTTAAGTTGGTACGAAAAAATTTAAAAAATTATACACGGAAGTAGTTGATTTTTTATTTGAAAAATGGCACCATTTTTCGTGGTGGACTCTCAATATGGAATGGAGGGAGTATTAATTTTGTAAGATCTCAATTCCATTTTAGGATATCCTAGAGTATTAGAGTAGGGTAAGGTACCATAGAGTTTAGGCACATTCATAAAATTTTATGGTGCACTTTTTTATTATAGTATAGGGTACCCTATGGTAGGATAAATTACCCCTAGCGTAGGGTACCCTAGGATTTAGACACTTTTATAGGGTTTTAGGGTGCACTTTCCTATTATAGAGTTTTAGTGGTTTTAAGCATTTATTTAGGGTTTTAAGCATTTTCATAGGGTACACTTGATTTAGGTTGTGTGGACTTGTGGCTTTACAAAACTATTAGGTGGACTTGTGAGCTTATGAAATGTCTATAGTGGACCTATCACTAAATCTCCCCATAACAATACTACTAACTGCACAAATATTGTGCGCATATTACGATGTGGGTCTATTATGGATCTCACACAAACGATTCAAGCTGTTGGTTAAATATAAAATATTTTTCCAAAATCAAATAATTGAATCCAACGCCTATAGGTATTGGATTGAGCTGATTTTTCACGATCACCCTCTAAAAAATATTTTAAATTCAACGAATGGCTTTGCGTGGGACTCGTAGTTGGTCTCATACCGTAATCTATACACAAAATCTGTATAGTTAGACTTTTGATTATAATAAAAAATCACGACAAATCTGGACCCGTTCGTTTTGGGATTTGGATTTGAAGGTAATAAATGTAAAGAGAAATAGAGTAATGATTAAAAATAGGAGTAATAATTGGAAAGAGATAATGAGAAAAATGAAAGTAATGATTGAAGAGAAATAGGATAATGATTAAAATCCAAAACCCTTAAACGAACGGGGTCTAGAGACGAAAAAAAAAGTTTAAACTGTTTGGAACCTAGGGAAAGGGAAGGAAAATGAGAGGGAAATAATTGGGAAATTTTACTATTCACTATACTTAAAATCTTTATTTTATTCTCTCTTCCTCTTTCAACCAAATAATAGGAGAAAAAATTCTTTAATTTTTCCATTATTTTCTTTTACTTGAGTTCCAAACAGAGCCTTAACATCGTATTACATGAATATTTTTTCCATTTTGAGTTTCTCCAGATTAGGGCACGAAAGCTGGCAGGGTACCTGGTACAACGGATCAAATTCTAGGGTTTTCTTTGTAATCATCAACACATATACCCAATTCCTACGCGATCAAAACCAGCCCAAAATCCAGCAGGTACCTCTCTCTCTCTCTCTCTAGCGTCTATGCAGGTCTCCACCCAGGGCCGGCCCGGCCCTGAGAATAAGGTAGAGGATAAAAATAAGATAATGGAGGAAGAGCGAAATTTCTACTTATTTTTCTGTAGCATGCAGACTTGAGTTTTAGCATATTCACTTCATTCGGATATTGATTCTGTTGTTTCTTTAGCAGATCAACATTATGGTTGTGTGATTGACATGAAACTGCACATTTATCGCTAACCACTCCCCTCCCATATGTATTTCATATTCTTTATTTTTCTTTTTTCTGCATTTTCTTCTGGGTTCTCCAACTACTTGTAACTGCGGGAGGGATTTCTTTGTTTCATACGGGTTCTGGACATTTGTTCTACTCCTTTTTTTTTTCCCTGAAAGAGCGGGGAAAAGGAAAGGAAAACACTTTACAATGTGTGAATAAACTTTTAGAGAAGCTTATCCGTGAATAAGCAAATCACGGAGGCTCCAAATCACAGCCGTCCGTTTCGGCGATCAATGGTCCGGATTTGAATGAAACTTTTCCGGGCAAGAGTTAACTCTTCCCGGAAAAGTTTGTTTAAAATCTGGACCGTCCAATACACTTGGACGTCCGTAAACACTTTTTCACAGAAAACTCCGTAAAAAAGATTTTCGCATCAACTTTATTGCACCTATTATAACTTAAAAGTATCACAAAAAAAATATTGACTTCAAAAACAGTTCTTTTAAGAAGAAAAACAAGCAAAGCAGTATCAAAGGGACAATCCTCCATCATTTGAAATGATGGTTTTTCTTGGTTGGCTGATACGTCCTCGGCAATCTCAAAAAATTTCAGAGTATCTTTACATATTTAGGATTTTTATATCATGTAGATGGGATTTAGTTACTTTTTTATTCGGTGATAGTATTTTCGTTCATGAAGTTGTTAGCCATAGTCTCAATGGTAGTCAGTAGCCACCGTAGTTTTTCTTTCGTTGCTTTTCTTCGTTACAACGTGCAGTGATTTGTTATTTTTTCGTTTCTTCTGTCTAATATTCTTAAATACGGTTGTCTAACTACATTATGCTATTACTAGCCTGAAGTCTTCAATTCTTCCGTGGAGATGGTTACCCCTCGATCTAGAGTGCAGACAAAACCAACTCGATTATCCTCCAAGAAAAATGTCAAGAAAAGAGTCGGTGCCATCATTAGGCGATCTGGCCGCCTTCGCAATGTAACCCCACCAGCTCAAAATCGAGAAATAGAGCCCATGGTCGAGGAGATAAATCTGTGCGAAAGTGAGAAAGAAGATGATCCACATGTTGAGGAAACCCCCCCTGAGTCAATGTTACCTGAAGAGAGCTTGGAAGAGAAAACAGATTACCCTGCTGGAGGATTGAAGTCCAAGGCATATGATTAATTAGCACTTGCATCATTTGTTTTTCCTTATTATTCTTTAGTTTCTGATTGAAACTCTTTAATTTTTATGCTGTTCTCATTGACATGCATAAACAGGCTGCCAAGAGGCACTTCCAAGGTTACAGCTCCAGTGCCGATCTTAAATACAAAAGACTGTATTTTGATTCACAGAAGAAGGTTATGTTTCTTTACAGCCTTTGCTGTCTCTTCTTGTTGTCTGTTACAACTACTATTACCTTATTTCATTCGTCTTCGAGCTATTACAGAATGAAGCCTTGACAAAGGAAAATTACGAGCTTTCTAAGAACTTGGCGGTTGCTATGGGGAAAATTGAAGGGGTAATGTTTCCTATGTCTTCGGTGAAATCTTCTCTTTTGCCGATTTTCTAACTCGTTTTAACTGTTTTTGTATTAGGTTGAACTGCCCTTTTATGATTTTATTTCTGCTTCCAGCCACGTTGAATTAATATGTGTCCCTGTTTTGCTTTCCTTCCGGTTGAAAATCTTATTCGAGATTTTATTTCTCCTATCCCGAGTGATTGGATGGGTTAGAAGCATGACTAGTTAGACACCCCTTGCATAATTATTTATCCTTTCATTCAAATCAAGTAAGGATAACATATTAGTGATTTAGGAAAGCATGTGGGGCTTCTATGCTCTGATCTTATATATTGAAAAGAGACAATGTCTGTTCGTCCTAAATGCTTTTGATTTTGTATAAGGCGCAGCTGAACCCTCTCTCCTTACTATCCGTTTTTGCAATGGACTTGGCTAATAACAGGGTTTGTCGAAGCATATGGAAATAGAATGAGTAAACTCATGTAATGCCTGAATGTGAGTTATGGCAATCTTCAATAATCTTAATGATAACGTCGCTAGGGAAAAAGGATATGTAGAAAATTGTCGAGGGAGAGGAAAGTTGTAGTTTTTGACATTATGAAGTGTGTGTAGATTTCATGACAATGAGAGCAAGACATAAGTAAAAAGCTTAGAGCCTTGGACATCAGTTTATTTTTTTTGTTCTTTCTGTTAATTTCCGTGGAACTCAGTTTCTGTTTGCAATCAAAGGAGGAACTCAGAATATCCAAGTCATCGGTGTTGCAGTCAGTGTCTATACTAAAAGCTGCATGAAGAAGTAAAATTTGGGTGGGCAATATTAGTAAACATGAACCTTCAGAAGTTCAAGCAGTATCCCTAATTTTGAATTTTGCGTGTATTGAACTCGTATGCCATAAGTAATACCAGTTTCTGAAAACATTTCTAAACTAGAAACGTATATGCCTAGCTGAGGTATCTTTCCCTTTACTTTGTTACAGCTTGCAGAATCAAGTCGTGTTTGTTCAGGCTTACTGGGAAAATTGCAGGATGTGCTCTTGATCTCTAATCTGGGAAAAGCTACCGAAACTGCAATGAATCTATCGTCACAAGCAGTACTTTGCCGTTGTTCTTCTCCCAGTGGTGTTGGTGACCCCAAAGTTGCCGTGAAGAAAAAGGCAAAAGGTGTTGGTGACCCCAAAGTTGCCGTGAAGAAAAAGGCAAAAGGTGTTGGTGACCCCAAAGTTGCAGTGAAGAAAAAGGCAAAAGGCAAAAATAACTAAAACTTTACAGCATCTCCTAATGTGGCTTGTGAACAGCATCATCTAGAGTCAGTAGAAACCAAATTAGTTTCCTTCGCTGTATGGTATTAGTTTCCTTTCCTCTATTGTATCAACTTTTTTTGAGCTTCAGTATGCTTAATACTTGAAAGGGATGTTGTATTTATTGATCAAAAGGTGGTCCAATGTTGGATGATGGCAGTTCATCTTGGTATTTTGAATGGAGTAACAACTCTCTTTTTTGAGCTTTTCAATAGAAATAGAGTCAATAGACTTGGAAAATCCTTTTCGTAGTTCGATTAAGATATGTGCAATTCATTCAACCTTCTGGTTGAATTGATGACCCTGAAATCTGGTTTGAATAAGGATATTTCCGATGTGTTTCCTGTGGATTTAGTGTGATGTTATTCCTTCCTGCAGTCTCCTAAGAAATTTACAATTTGGTAATATTGCTTGAGCATTCTTTTGAGCAATTCGCTCACGGCGCACTCGATTGTGACGAAAGTCGCGAAATAGAATTTTGAAATCTACGTCACTTACATTACCTTGTCAAATATATATGAAGGGTACAACAAATCGAGAAATGACTAACTAGATAGAGAAGAACAAGAATGGGTAATTATGATTCCTTTGGCATTGTGACAGGTACTTAATCTTTTGACATCAAAATCTTCCACCTGACACTCAAACCCAACTTCAATTGGATAGTGAAAACCACCACCTAGCTCAAAATTGCACCTTCAGCAATCTTCTTCGTAACTTGGTTACCATCTTCATGCTCATTTCCATCTCTATCCTCCTCTTCTGGTATTGGTGGTGGAGGGGAAGAGAAGTCCAAACACAATCCCCGTATTACATCCTCGGAATAGGATTCTGATAAATCCTGGGAAGTGAGTTGGTGGTATTCCACTATTTGATGAAGGCACTGGTTCTCCCTAGTTAGATTTGCATTCTCATTTGCTAATCTGGATTTCTCAGCTAGCAGTGCCTCTAATTGAAGCCTCACCTGTCAAAAGTTAAATCCCCATCAATCCCATGATCCAAACTCTGATACGCAGTTTTCTCTTTCTTGCCATCGAAATACATCTACATCTTTCCATGGTTAAGTTGAAAGATCTAAAACCCAGACTAAAATAGAGTTGAGTAATTTACCAGATCATCTTCCTCAGGTCTAATCCCTTCAGAAAATCCATCACGGAGTCTCGTATTCTCCTCCTCAAGGAGGGCACATCTTTCTTGCATAAAACACAAGTCCGATTTGATTGATTTCAGTTCTCTAGCAAGTGAGGTTGCTTTTGCTGCCATGGAAATTGCAAGCTGCAAAAATGGTGAACAAAACATAATCTTTAATGAAAAAAACCAATAATTAGCTGCATTTCTCATCAACTACTATGAGATAAGGCAGAGAAGACCTACATTTTTGGCCTTCTTGAGCTTCCCATCTTCTTTTGGACTTTTCTCATTCTCCTTCTGTGAATCAAATTCTTCCTCCGAACAAGTTTGAGCTTCAGACTTCCTCTTCAATCCTCTCTTTCCTTCATCATTCTCTTCTTCTTGTTTGCTTTTGGCCCTCTCCATTGCGCTTTGATATATTTCAGTCATTGTTGGTGGTCTGGCCAGATCTCTTGCTCCCTGTATGACACCAATGAATGCAGAATTGGGTTTAGAGGAGAGTTGTAAAACATTAACTATCTTGTTCGGCTTATTTAAAGCTCATTTTTTATCGACTTATTAGGTAAATATATTTTCAAACACATTAGTTTTTCAGCTCGGTTAAATAAACTTATAAATTGAGTAACTCGAACTTTGCTTGATTGCCTGGAATGGTAAACAATTCAAGCTCCACAAAGACTTGCCCCTACATGAGGGACCAAACAACTAATTCTCGTGTCTTGACCACTGAGCCTAACTCTTTGGGTAGCTGCTCGACTCAACTTATTTGCTACCTTACTTTCCAAACAAAATCGAAAAAGTCTTTAGATTAAAAAAAATTCAATCGGCATTATTATGAGATTACAACCTTCCATTCCACACAAATCTGCAACCAGAAAATTGCTATGTTCCATGGGATCTGAAAAGAATATCCAATTTCTTTTCAGAGAGAGAGAGAGAGTACCTGTAGAGCATTGTCCAGGTTTTGAGAAAGCTGAGAGAGAGAATAGCCAACAGAGTCAAACCCTCTAAGCAAAAGCAACGAGTCCTCCCTCATGGTCTTTGCCCCATCAATTTCCCCAGAACTCTTCAAAAAAAAAAAAAAATTCCCAATCAAACCCAGTTAGTAAATTCAGAAAAGGCAAAAAAATCTGAAGACAACAGAAAGAAAGAGAGAGAATTCTACCGGTTGAGTTGGGATAGGCTTGCGATTCTCGAGAAGGGTGTCGATCCGGCTATGGAGAGCGCTCCAGAAGCGCTTATCTGAAGAAGGGCTAAACCTGGGAGATGAACTAACGCAGCTCATTGAGATTCCTCAGATTAAAACCCGATGAAGATGAGAGAAGACTTTAAGTGAGCTTTGTTGGGCTTTTATTTTGAAGAGTAGAAATCTAAGTTGTCGAACTAAACTTGTTCCGGAGCAAGCAGCAGATGATTTCGCTGAAACTACCGAGAGAGAGAGAGAGAGAGAGAGAGAGAGAGAGAGTAACGGCTAGTTTTGAGGGGCTTTGGTCAAGATGGGAGAGTTTTAAATAGACGCGCCCAACGTTCTAATTCCAGTCCAGAGTCTTTCTTTGGAGCCCAACCCCCAAATATTTATCCAGCCTAGTAATAGAGAAATTAAAGATCCCTATGGATAGATCAATAATGCTAGATCTAGTAACCCAGAAACCCTATTTGTTGTCATTGTAAGAAAACAATTTTAAAGACTTGTAAAGAAAACGAGAACACCCATCTTTTTTGTGTTGCTTAGCTTTTTTAGGTAAATAGTTTTTCATCATTTAAAAGCATTATTTTTGGTAGATTTCAAGGAAGTTTGAAAAAAAAAAAAAATCGGAAATAGGTTTTGAAAATTGTTGGCAAAATATTGTTATTGGCCCAAGCTCAATAATGGAAAAATAAAGAGGTCTTAAATAATCTTCAGTTGAAGTTTACAAGAATACAACTCAATACGGAAATGAAATCAATAAGCTTTAATGCTTATTATGATTGTTATTGATTCAATTAGCTTTAACGCTTATGGTTGCTACTGATTTCCTGTTGGACTAGTAAATGTTTGGATCCTGTGTCCTGGGTAATTTACTATTTAAAATAACCAAACTCCATATTGGCACAACCCAGGATTTTCCATCCAAATCTGCCTCAGTCACAATCGCACATTATTCATCCGGAGAGTCGAATTTCCAAGTGCACAAAAATACAGTCTGCTACGATCTATTACCGAAAAATTCAGCCTTAACTGATATGAATTCCTTCCTCACTCACAGTATTCATAGGTCGCCCAAGGTTCATCCCCAAGGCAGATTTGCCATTAATGGCTCAATTGGCAGCGCCACCGCCACACTTGGTAGCTTGCAAACGAAGAGAATTATCATAGCAAACGGAAAAGGGAAAAGAAGTAAGAAACCGAAAAGCAGAAAATAATACAAGAAGTCCGAGCAATATCCAAAGATTCTCAACCAGAATCAAGATTCTCAGAGAACATTAGAACATACAACTAGCAAACTATTCCCAAAGTTTCAAGAAAAAAACAACAATTCCTGTGAGAGAGGAACTATGAAAGGATGAATCTGTTCTACCGTTTGTATACCAGATTACGCATGAATCCAGCCTTCCCGACTGTAATAGTACTAACATGCCAAGACTTCACTACAAGGTGATGCCCAATCAAGCAAAGGGATTCGTTCTCAACTCCTACTCCTCTGGCTTAATTTTGAGATCCTTAAGCTTGGACTCCAATTCATCCTCATGATCAGCAGCCCCCTCTTCTTCATCCTCCTCATCAAGGTCTTCTCCTTCTGGATCATTCTCATCCAGAGGCCCAAGCATATCCGGAGCACGCTTAAATATCTCGTTCAGCTCATCAACCCCTTCGTCAGATATGAAATTACTATTGAGATTCAGTAACTTAAACCCGGGTTTCTGCACAACAACTTGAGCCAATACCCTAGCTCCAGCCCTTCTTATTCCATTAGCACTCAGATCAACTTCACTTAATTGTCCATGACCTTCTTCCAGTACCTTCGCAATCAAAATAGTACCGTCATCCTTCAATTCATTTTCAGCCAAATTTAACTTGGTGAGAAATTGCTTCGCAGCAATACAGGCTGCCAAATCAGGCACCGCTTTGATGGTGATATCATTTCCAGCCATATCCAACACCTCAAGCGAAGGAGCAGATTCTATCAGAGCATTAGCAAGAGTTTTAGATCCCTCATCCTCAAGATTCAAATAACTGAGATAAATTTCAGTGAGATCAGAAAATCCCAACAAAGCCTTGCTCAAAGCAACTCCAGCTTCCACACCAAACATATTGTCGCGTAAATCCAGTTTCTTTAAATGGGTACATTTTCCAAGAGCATTAGCCAATGCAACTCCACCCTCGGAGTCTACCCTAGTAGAAGAACACCGGAAATCCTCCAACAAAGGAGATTGTTTCACAAGTTCAGAAATAGCAATTGCCCCTTCATCTCCTGTCATGTTATTATGAAACTGAAGGATTCTAAGTTTCTTAGTGGAAGGAATCAGCTCGCAAACTGCTCGTGCGGCTTCCTCTGAGATTCCATCATTCATCAAGTACAGCTCCTCCAAATTATTCTGTGACCTTAGGAGCGCTTCAAATGCCCTTATACCCTTTTCACCTAAGGCGTTATTTGAGAGATTCAAATACCTAAGTTCACAGCCTTCCAGTGCTGATGAAAATATATTCATCACTTCAAGAGCTTCATCCTCTGGCCTTCCGGCAATGAAATCTGATAGGTCAACTTCTGTTAGTTGGTCCCTGAGCGATGACAAGATTGGCTCAACAACATGGGCTGCATCCAGGCCAAAACTTCTATTACTGAAACATATCTTAGAATACTTATTTCCTGGTTGCCTCAGTGGCTTTAGCAACTCTTCAGCCTCCTCTGCATCAATAAAAGCCCGCCGACCTCCAGATATGTCAAAAATAATTTCACCAGACGCTTTAACTTTCTCAGATATCATCACTTCCTCAGCTTCCTTTGTTATGGGGCCTCTTTTGAGAACTTCAAGCATAAGTTTACTGGATTCTTTAGCATAAAGTTGCACTGCTGAACTTCCATCACCATCCGGCTCCTTCTCGTGATGCTGGTTTGCAAAAACAAAAGCCAGGCTTTCGATTTGCTTGGCATCCTCCTCAGCTTCTTCTTTAGTCAAAAGACCAAATTTTCTGGAAAATATGGATGGAGTGGTAAGATTCTTGGTCATTCGCTCCACAAGCAGCAACCTCGTACTATGACTGGGGGGCCATAGTTTAAATGAGAATGAGCGAACTTGATTTGTGGAATCCATGTGCAAGTACCTGTGGAATCATGAATTGCAACTAAATCATAAGCTTCTAATAGAATCAAATAATACTTGAGCACAATGAAACCAGCAACCGAGGAAAATCAATACTTTGATAAAAAATTGCTTAAACACAACTTCGACTGATGCTCTAGAAAATTCCATTTCTTTGAGGAATCCACAGAAACATTGATAAAAATCCGAAGACTTCCATATTCTAAATTTGTCCAGATTTTATATTAGATACAATTTCATGCAACTAGCGTCCGTAAGCAACAAGCATCTGGTGATCAAAGGAAAAGAAGTACGGTTCGTTAACAGTCACATTGAACTTTAAAAAATTATGAAACGATGGTCCAATGGGGTTCACTGGTCAAGAAATGGCCGAACAGCAAAGATCTGGAAAAAGTAAGTACTATGCCGTCTTTCTTACATAGGGGCATCAGATGTTGTCTGAGGGAACAAATGACGCTGCACTTGCACCTAGATCACCACTGTCCACTTCAAACAGACCAATTTCCGATAACAAAAACTAAACAAAGGAAAACATAAGCAGTGGCAATATAAGTCACTGCATCACACATCAGATAGACTTACTCCGTCATACGAACAAGCTGAACAACTAGTTCAGAAATATGCAGTTAATGAAAAGCCCAAAAACCATAAAAAAAAATATGATGTGCACCAATGAGCATTGCACTCACTGGCCACTGCTCATTGTTGATTCCGTCAAACAAAACTTCCACTCAACTGCATACCATAAATCTATATATGTCAAATAGGAATAGAACAACACACCGAACACTCCATAAAATTGACGGGAAATCAGCAACAGTCATCATAAAACCAACCATCTTTAGAAATTCATACAACAGCTGAGAAATTGGTATATCAACCTTAGTTGTCCCCAAAGTTTAAGTCAAGTCACAGAATACATAACCAAAGCCTCGCCTTTACCTCCCTCGTGAACAAGACTGAATCCTAGCGCTACAAAACCATCAATACCCACCCACGGAAGCAGCATAAAGGTTACCTCTTGCTTCATAACCGTCCACCGCACAAACTTTTCAGTATAACCTACAAAGCTATAGCCCGGGCAGGTGGGCACACAAGTGTAACTCAAGCACAACTTCGGTCACAGCTCACCCGTAGAACACACAAACGAATATAATCCACGTACTCTAGACAATTCACAATCACTTAACACAAAAAATAAAAACCCAATTCAAACGCATCAGGATCAAAAACAAATTCTGAAACAATAACACATCAACCAACACTCACCGAGGATTTAATAATCAACAAAATAAATAAGCGTACGAGTGAGCGGAACCCTAGAAACTTGGGGAGCGAAAATCGAGATCTGTAAACCCTAAAACGAAACGAGCGGAAGTGAGGACTTACTTCGAATCGGCTGTCTTGGAATAATTATGCGAGAAAACTCACTCGGATTGTTATCGTCGAACGGCGGCCATGAGAGAATCGAGCCCTAACTTGTGAGAGAGAGAGAGAATAATGGAGGGAAATGAAATGAACAACTCCAACTTCAAAATGTGTGAGACTAATTCGATTCACGACGGACGGAGCAAAGCACTTCGCAAAGGTCCACGAGCCAAGATCTGCCTTTGGATTAGGATCCGACTTGGTACGTGTCCAAGCCCATTCCCCAGACTAATGCCATGCCATGCGGCCCAACTGTCAGAAGCTTTCCCTTTTTCTTTTCTTTTCAAGTAACCTTGCCTGCCATAATCAGGCTCTATTCCGCTACTAGAAATAAGTACGGACTATTTATTTTTAGAACTGAAAGTGATGTATTGTAAAAAAATGACATAGTCTCGTAAATTAGAAATTAAGTACTTAAAAACCTTTGCGAAACGGGACCTCGGTAACTTTTAATAGTCTTTTTATCAAAATCAAATGAAAGTCTTTTTTTTTTCCTTCCCCTTTTTGCTTTGTTTAGCTAATTTATCATGAAAATGGTATTCTAAATGCCAACAAAAGTGAAGTTGATTGCACATTATGGTTCGGTTCTAAATACGTAATGTGATGTGAATGTTGCACATATTATTTTTTTAAATCAGAGTCAAATAAATATGACACGTGTTGCGCATCATTGCTGGCTATCGAAATAGAATGTGACATGATGTAGTTGGTTCATGAAACAAAATTGTCATATGAGCGATAAAAACCATAAACGCACTAAATCCAAATCCAAAATTGCATAATAATTCATTCAACGTGCCCAGACAACATAAACAGAATACTACACAAATGATGTTTACTTGTTTAGTGGTTGACTTGACTTCACTGTGTGCCAGTTATACTCCAATTATGGACTCCTTTCTTAATTGCTAGGGTCCAAGAAGAGTTTATTATTATTATTAACAATTTAATGCGTCGAGACAAGTTTACATATATCTCAATTAATTTTAAGAGATCATTCTCACATCCACTTGCAGGTGGTCAATTAAAGCCGTAGAAAATCCCCATATACATCGATACCATGAGAGTCGATAGTACTTGAAAATTTTCGAACGTGAAATATTAGGGGGGTGAAATGGGCATGCATACCCAGCCAGTAGGGATGGCAACGGGGAGGGTCGGGGGTGGATACCACTATCCCTGTCCCCGATCCCCGAACCCAAATTCCTCCCCATCCTCGCCCCGATACCCACCGGGGATTTATTTTTACCCTCCATCCCCGCCCCAAACGGGAAACGGGGATCCCCGCGGGGAATTGGGGATCCAAAGATTCCAAAACTTTTTAAAAAAAGGGTCACATGCCATTAGAAAATACAAACCATGAAACTAAATTCCAAAAAAAACACAATCTAGGCTGCCATTACAATTGATATCAGTGTCAATTTCAACTTTCATCAAGTTTTTGGAAACAGAAAGCCTCTAAAAAACGCTTCATGTAGTACTTTTGA
>JAOTQK010000005.1:2470968-2481905 GCA_025642025.1 Rhododendron ferrugineum
AAATACAGATGTCCGGACGAAGATATATTTGTAACTTAATTTCATGTGTGTGAGTACTCCCGCATAGGCACATGTATTACGAGGAACTCACACACTTCAAAAGTTCAAATGACTGCAGTAACATTCGTGTCCAAGCCCTACGTTCTGTTTGGAACTTATAAGAGAGAAGTGGAATTTAAAAGTTATCCTCCTCTCTTGGTTTGGATCTTATTAAAAGAGGAGAGAAAATAACAAAATGAATTCAACTTTCCTCTGTTTTTTTTAAAAAAAAAATTAATAATTCAACTTTCCTCCTATTTTCTCCCCAACTTTCCCTCCACTTTCTCTCTTAATTATTTTCCTTTCTTTTTGTTTTCCTTTCCACAAGTTCCAAACCGAGCATTATTCTTGACGTCTATGAGTCCATAGCGTAGATGTGCAAATACAACTCCAAACACCTAATTTGGGTCTGGATACTTATATGTGTACATAACATAGATGTACAAATGCAGATTCAAATATAGATGTGATTCGGACACAAATATGACTGAAGTGAATTCCACATGCACCACTGGCATGAAAAACCCTTCATACTTCTGTGTTAAACATGTATCAAATCATCGAAAGATTATTTACTAATACGGAGTATGTGATAGAAAAGAGGCTTGAGACTTCACGACTTCACGTGGTATCTCAAGCGTCTTTTTCATTCTATGTTTCCATTGACCCCTCACTAATTATGAGGCCTCTAACTTTAGAGCTCCAAAAAATTAATTGATATGCGTGCAAATTGGTCCACATATTTGAATATAATAAAAAATAAGTGATAAAAAAGAGGAGGCATAAAGACACCACATAAATGGAATAATTTTTTCCAAATCTCTCCGTCAGTAAAGAAAAGGAAAACCAAACTACCACAAAAAAGAAAAGGAAAACTCTACCACTTGTTCTCGTTATAAAGATACGGGGAGAGAGAGAGAGATTCTACCCCAAAAAAAAAAAAACCAGAGAGAGACAGAATTTCCATGTGAAGTGACCTGAAAGGCAACCAAATTGGAGGGAGAGAAGAGAGAGCAAAAGAAGCATACTTGTGGAATACTCCTATATAAAGCTCTCTCTCTCTCTCGCTCTCTCGGGCCAAAAAGTGCTTTAGATATGGCCATGAGAGAGAATACAACTTAGCTTGCCGAGATAAGCGCATAGAATAAGACATACAAACAACAAGAATCTTGGCATTCCCATTATCCAGAAAGTAGATCTCTTTCCAAAAAAAACTCGGTAAGCCATTCTCATCCTCTGATTTTCTTGAATTGCTTGTTCTAACTAAGGTGATTTGGGTTTGGGTCTTTGTAGTTAGTGAGTTGAGATCTACTCATTTGAGGCATTTATTGTTTCTTGATTTTGATGTTGTAGCTATCCAAGGTATCTACCAGTTTTAACTGGATCGATTGAACTGTCATGCACTTCTTTTCTTGATCTCAGTAGTTTAATCTTGCTTGTGTACTATGTGAACTTTGAGATTCCCCTGCAGGGCATTGTTAATTAGATTGTGCCCAGTCTTTTTTCCTTTCTTGGCAGATTTTCGCGGGTTTAGGGTTTTATATTTAGCAATATTGGGTAGTTTGATGTGTAGTATTCAGAATGCTAGACCTGGATTGAATTCAGAATAAAATGCATTCACCGCGCATGAATTTTAGGGAAATATTCTAGCTTGTTATTTGTTAATTAATATAAAGGCAAAGGACGTGTGACTTGAAAATGCATAGATTCTCCGTTCGATTTGAGAAATTATGCATCATATTTGTACAAATATACTGATGCACAAGAAAGAAAGACTCCGTGGTTTAAAATAAAATAAAAAGTTTACAAGAAACTACCGATTCTTTGTTTCTGAATTGTTTTCCACCTATCAAAGCTTGATGAAGTAAAGCTTAGGCTTCAGTGATTTTATTATATTCTCTATGTTTCTGTTTATTCACGGAGAATGTACCAGTCGTAAGAAATGTTGCCTCGGTCTCTTTATTCAACCAAAAAAATTTAGCCATCATTGACCATCTTATGTTAAATTACGTTTTGTATATTCCATTTGAAATGGAGATTAGAAGTATTTGGTGCATCAAGTTTTTGTTTCTGTGCAACTCCTTATTGATGGGGATACTACGATGCATTTTGATATCTAAATGCATTTGTTTCTAGCTTTGGTTCATCAGAATAATCAAAATTGGATTTTTTTGAAATACCCAAAGAAATTATTGTGGGTCTTGGTCTTCATCAATTGTCAAGTATTTATCCTGAGTCCGTGGTGGGGATAATCAGAACAAGGTTTTAATGGTTACAATATTTGATGCTTGGATTTGGTTCGGTCCTTCTCTTGTTGACTGAGCCTTCAAAATTCTTTAGTTCGATTTAAATCTTAATACTTGGTCAAAATGCATTTTCTTCCGTCTAGCTTTACATGTTTCCCTCTCATGTTGTTTTGGAAGTTGGAACATAGGCTATTTAAACTTCTCTCGCTCATTTCACCTCCAAGAAAATGTCTGTTCTTTACATTGAATAGCTTATCAATGCTACTCTGTTGCACCGCAGCTTAGATATGGGAACCTTGGCGCTTGAAACAGAGTCTGTGATCTCCGACATTTTCCGATCTTTAGGGCTTAAAGAATCAGGCAAGGAGAATCCAGAAATCCCACGAGTTCTTTGGCTTCTTTCTTCACTGCTTGAGAGATCTGTTCAGAAAAATGAAATTTTACTTGAGAATTCACAAATTAAAGATGTCCTTACAATATTTCACGGCTCAAGAGCACCTTCTCTAGGCATTCAACAGTATCTTGATCGAATCTTCAAGTACTCATGCTGCAGCCCTTCGTGCTTTGTCTTGGCCCACATTTATTTGGAGAGATTTATCCAACAAAAGAAAGTTCATTTAACCTCCCTCAATGTTCACCGGCTTGTAATCACAAGTGTGATGGTGGCAGCAAAATTTATTGATGACGCGTGAGTATTAATCTCCTCTATTATACTATGCTTTGAATGTTTGAAACTAGGTGGTTTATGCGTAGGTTTTTTATAATACGAATGCTATATGAGGTTAGAGTTTGTTACCGAAATTCTTTTTCTGCATTATTTTCCGCTTGTTGCATCCTTTCGTTAACCTTTGCATCAGGGATAATTCAAATATAATCCCTTCGGTTTTTCAGATACTTCAATAACGCTTACTATGCAAGAGTGGGAGGAGTAAGCACAAAAGAGTTGAATAGATTGGAGATGAAATTCTTGTATGGTCTAGATTTCAGACTCTACGTAAGCGTTGAAGGATTTGGGAAGTGCTGTTCGCAATTGGAAAAGGAAGTGGCTCTTGGGATTCCCATTGAACGACCAATTCTGGCCTGCAGAATCAGGGAGAGCTGGTCCAACACAGATGATTCATCTTGCGCTTCCACAACTGCTACATGAAGAATTCGTATGTATCATTACAAATTATCAATTTAGGGTGTTGTCAATTGTTATAAAATGGTCATTAGAGATTCAGAATGGTTGGTTTCTAAGCAGGCAGTGTGAAATTTTGTTTCAGTGTCCTGTCTGTGTGATTGTTTTCGGTCTCCATTTCTGTCCCCAAAGCTTCCAACGTTTCTGTTGGTTTTCCCAGAATGATTTGGGTTTTTCGTTGGACAGAAGCTCATTATTAAGAGAAGATGTTGCTATGATTGCCCAAGAAATTTGCCGCTATGATTGTTTTTGAATAAGCAAAGCTCCCAGTTACATCAATCCGGGTTCTAATTTATTTCCCCAATGCAACCAGTTGAGAATTCGGGATTGCCTATGAAATTAGATCTGGTCCTTGTATGATATCATGATAAGAGGACAAAAGAGTAAGGCCTAGTGCCCGCAGTAAGAGTACTGTGAACCTTAAATCATTTGGTGTGCTTTTATGGGAATCACTGCATTACCAGACAAATTTTGAAGAAACAATATTGTTTCCAGTAATATCCATTATGTACATATGATCACATTTCTCTTAAATGTATGACCTTCTAAACGTTACAACAGCACGGACCCTACAATCATTGAGAACTCTTAAACTCAATGAGGATCTGAGTCTTGCTCTTCGCACCAGATCTTTCAGCAGTCTAATGGTCCAACATGTTCCAAATCTGCAGTCACAGAAGACATCTACCTCACTTCAAAACTGACAAATAAATACAACCACCGGATGTTCTGGTCTTGAAACAGAAAATACCCTGCTGCATCATTCATTGGGGAGGCCTCTCTAAGGCAATCCAACCAAACTTCCCTTTTCGGAAGTCAGCCAAGATACGAAATGCCGCTTGGTGTGTGTGTCCGCTGAACAACTGAAGTGCAAGCTTCTGAACGAATCTGCGATCCAGAAACGTAATAACATCATAAGTTAGTGGTATAAATGGAATGAATATATGAATGCGCCTAAAGAGGGAGCAATAAGTTCCAAAAGCCAACTGATAACTAGGCTTTCATTCTTGCATGGAATCCAATTCCAACTGTTCTGCCTTGGTCAAGTTGGACATTTAAAAATTGTGAAAAACCCAAGTGCACCAATGAGCACACACTACAACTTACGTTTTACCACATTGACAATCCATCTCAATCTTGTAACGGTTGTACATAGCTTTTGTACCTGCAACGAACAAATAACATTTTTCGGCATTGAAGCAAAGGAAAATATCGAGTTTAACAAAGAACACAGAGAGCGATTAGAAAAAAGAGAAGAAGAAAACACACCAACAGCTGGATGCTTTGAGAGCATCTGAACGAGAATCGCTGCAACATTAGTGACGTCATAGGATCTCTCTCCAATATCATCACATATAGCAAGCTTTATTGCAGCTGACTGATCACTTATCCGCATTGGGATTATACCAGGGGAATCCAGCAACTCCAAATCTTTCCCAAATCGAACCCATCTTCCCAAGAAGAGGGGAGAGATCAAATGTACAAAAACATAATGAGAACGCAGCAGTCCCACTTAATAATAACTTCACATATTACTAGTCAACGTAAGCAGATGTAATCTAATGTGCAGTAGTCCCTAGGTTAGAAAACTTCTCCCACGATCGAGGAACTCTCAAAAATTCTGTTTTAACTTTTTAACCTAACTCTTCAGATTCTGGAACTTAAAAATTTTATATTCTCACAACACAAAATAATTCCAGTTTCAGTTACTTTTGTGAAAGCTTCTTTCACCATAACTGATGTCAGATTGGACTTAAAAGTTGAACCAAGTGTCATTAATAACTCTTCTCATTCTGCATTGACTTCAGATATTATTACTAAAGCAAAAGGACATACTTCAATTCCCTTGTAACACCTGGTCGTGGAGCTGCTGGACACATCCGGCGCTTAAGCAAACGGTTTATCAAAGATGATTTCCCAACATTTGGATAACCAACTATTCCAGCTCGAACCTGCCAAAGAGCGAAGGCAAAATCTTCATAGAGCAAAAGGAAAAAAAAATCCGGTCAAGGCATAACTTCAGGCCTTAAATTGCAACCAATATTACTCACTTTGGATCTTTTCTGTAGATTCAACCTAGAACTTAGAGCAATACAAACAAAAAAGGAAGGAAAATACATGAAAGAAAAATAACATGTTGAGGGTATGGAGCACAAACGCCAAGAGTTTCATCATTCCTTCATGGCCTCAGAGGATAAGACTGATCTGAATTTGGTGAACTTTGAAACCACTGATAATCTAAAACCTAGCACGTATTAAGAAGAGTAGACAGAAAGGGCAACAGATTTCAACAAAAAAGCAATCCACCTGCCAGAGCTGTACACCTGAAAAGCCATGAAACAATCTGCAATGGACCAGCTCTGGCAACAATTATGCCCTAATGGAAGGTGCATGTTAATATTGGGATTTGAAAACTCACTGGGCGCGGGAGTAGTCCTTTTGCTCTGCGTTTCAAATTCACACCAGTTGCTAGTGCCTTGGCTAACCTACCCAACTTCATTGTGCCCTGCACCCCATACAAGAAAATAAGAACTGTCCATTGTGCTCCTCCGTCAACAGATTAAAGTACCAAGATAGTATTAAGTACCATGCCAAGCTGCCCATTGGAAAAGACAACCTTCACCCCTTGCCTTGAGAAATAATTTGCCCAAGCATTCCGGTCTTTAGTGGATATCATATCTTCTCTATTCAAAACCAAAATTCGTTTTCTGTTTCCAAGCCACGCATCCATCTGCTTGGATGAGTTCAATACATAAGGATATGAACAAGATTGTCAGAATAAAAAGTTACGAAGGACTGAACAACTCTGTCCAAAAGGCAGAATGTGGATTCACGTTAAGCTGCAATCTTAGTTGTGAAAAGCATACAATAACAGTACAATTATCTTGTTTACATATGCATGTTTTTGCTGAAGGAGTAGAAGTTTTCTTCAATTCCCGTTGTTTTTGGCTAATTTTATCATTGAATAACATGACAATAGCCTATACTCTGCATAATGACATAACACCAGTGTATATTCTCCTCATGAAAGAAAGATGGGATGATCCCTATTCCATAATTAAAATACAAAATAGGTGATTGACAGGCACCAAATAACAACTTAGCTTTATTATGTTTGCTCAATGAGCATGCTCACCTAGTACTACATGTTATTAGATACCAGTATTTACCAACAAAACAAAAACACTATCATACAAACACATCCAAAAATACTAGATAAATTTCAAACAAATACACAATCATTCACCTGTGGATGACCTGTGGACATAGGAATCCTTGCATCTCGCACCTCTATCACAACATCCATCAATTTGAGTTGTTCTTTAAGTTCCTTCTCGGTCTTTGCAATATGACCAGGATACCACTGTTGCAGGGCCAATACTAATTATAGGTGTAAAAATTATTGGCCAAAAGTACAAAATTCAATCTCAAGATCAAGTATCCAGGTTTATCGCCAAGTTCCTACCTGAACAGGGCGCAACGACTTCGTCCAGTGATAGAGGTCAGTATCAAGATCGGGCCAATAATTTTCTCCTCCATAGGCATCCAACAAGTCATTGGAAGTGGAATTCCTCCCATGCCACCCTGGTGTTTTCCCACCAACAATCTGAAAGTGGTTGGCATCGAAACCAAGTTCTTCATTCGAATAAGAGGACGAGAAGAGTTTCACAAGCACATCAATCACTAGGTATTCTTAACCTCACAAATAAAGCCCCTCTATGCTTATGCCAATCCTCACAGATCCTCCAAAACAGGAGGATCACAACTTTGAGGATTGGCTGCTTGATTCCCAAATTTTTGCAATTAAGATAGGCTTTTCTTTACTTGATGGTGCTTAGGTGATTGTTAGGCCTTTTGTTGCATGGGTTTTCCAGGGGGATGCCCCTGTTGGTTTTTGTAGCTTCTCGCGCTTTTTTGGTGAAATGAATTTACTTCCCCCCCCCCCAAAAAAAAAAAAAAAGAGAAAAGAAAATACATATCCGATTGCCCCTAGCTCTTACTATGGCAGTTTAGGTATTTCTCTGAATGCCACTAGCTCTCATTCGGTAGGTAAATTGCTAGCTATTGCTAGAGTTAAGCAACGTGTAGTGACAAATTGCTACATACTTGCAATGTCCAAATGTTTTTTCTCCTGTTTTCTTCACAAAAAGTCCAATAAAAACAACATTTGCAGAGAAATGCTTTGTCAAATATAGTTACTGTTTCTAAAGCCTGAGCAAAATTCAGCACAAGATTAAGTTCTAGCTTAACTGAAGCCTTTTATATCCAACTATTGGAGAGCTCTTGACAGCAGTGAATCCTTTAGGCCCAACTGGGGCTGGGCAGCTAAAATTTCCGCAACTCTTACATGGGAAAACAGTACAAAAAGGAATTCAAACGAAAAAAGAAAATGTCAGAAATGACAGCAGTGAATCCTTTAGGCCCAACTGGGGCTGGGCAGGCAGCTAAAATTTCCGCAACTCTTACATGGGAAAACAGTACAAAAAGGAATTCAAACGAAAAAAGAAAATGCCAGAAAGGAATATGTTTCAATTCTATTACTTATCTAATTAGGGTTCTGAAACCAGAGGCTCCACTCATCTGAGCCTTATACATACAATTATAAAAGAGGGCCTGAATGCTAGAAGAGTAGCTATTAACAATCTGAACAAGTAGTAAAGGTAAAATAGGAATTCTTAACCTCGTTAATGACAACAATGGAATTTCAAACCTGAAACGGAGCGTAACCTACAGATGAGTTGTAGACTAGTAGTGTATGCGTATGCGAAATCGATGACTTGCCTGAATAGTTGGCGGAGACGAAAGGGAAGACGAAGCTGCGAGAGCGGTCGGCGGCGGCGGTGGGGTCCGGCAATGATGATGAAAATTCGTAGACAGTGCAGGGTTGGGAAGCCATAGCCTGTTGAGGTGAACCGCCATTTTTTGTTAGTAGCAGGATTGGGGATATACGGTTATTAGTTTTGGGAGCATATATAAAAGTAGAAACGGTCAAAACTTTTGGCTCTGTTTAGAACCCGTGGAAAAGAAAAGAAAGGAAAATAAAATAAAATGGGAGGAAAATGAGAGAAAAAAGGAAGGGAAAATTTACTATTCTTAAAACTTAAAATTGTTATTTTTTTTTTCTCTTTCCCTCCCAACCAAACAATAGGAGGGAAATTTTTTTAGTTTTTCTTTACTTTCCTTAAGTTCCAAACAGAGCCAATTTTTATTAGGAAAATGATTTTGGCACTCTACTACTTTTTTATGATGACACTCCAAAACTTTTCTTTTAGTGTAAAAATTATACATAACAAGACACACTAAAAAACAAATTTTGGAGTGCCATCATAAAAAAGTAAGTGGAGTGCCAAAATCATTTTTCTTTTTATTACTCTCCCCGTCCCAAATTAAGTGTTCATTTTCACTATTCGGGAGGCCTCAAAATATTTTCTATATCTTTTTATCTATAATGTTTTTTACATGTAATATGGATCTTGTTTGATAGATCTCGATTAGTTCTATTATACAAAATTTTAAAAATCTTGAAAAACATTATAAATTGAAAAATATAAGAATTTTTGTAAATGGTGGGACTGCCAAAAAAGGACATTTATTTTGGAACAAAGGAAGTAATATTTTACGTATTTTTTGATTTTCTGGTACGGTTTTTAATCAATTATTGCTAAAATGGACCCAAATAATGACCATTTTATTTTATCTCATCTTTACAAAACTTTTTTTAAAAACATTTGTTAGTATTTGTTATTTGTTTGATTAGTCTAGAATCAATAAAAAATAAAGAGTGATGCGGATCTGATAGCTGAAAAGTACCTGGCAACCCGATCATTGGAAGGCTTGCTAAAGTCCATCAAGTCCGAAAAAGATTTTTCCTTTTCGCATATTTTCTTATTTCAGCTTATTCAAGGCTATATCCAATCCTTTGATTTTGTTTCTAGTTTTGTTTGATTCCTTCCTTTGTGTTTTGGATTTGATTTGATTTGAATTTCCTTTTCTTGTTCAACTGGTACTAATAGTAACCCGAGGGGTTGTCTCAATTGGTTAAACCCGAGGGTATGCTCCCCCAGTTCGAGTCCCCTGAGGACTACCCCATGGGCTCCCATAAGAACACCCCACAAATTGGTGAAGGCCATAGAAATTTAGTCCCGTGATGCAAGTAAACTAACCCGGGATCACTCTACATTATCAAAAATAAAACTGGTACTAATAGCAAAAGGCTCTTACCACCTAACTTGCACACAATGACTCGATTTACGTGGTGGGTAATAATGCAATTTTCTCATTAAGATAAACCTTGCAAGACCATCCATTGGGCTCACTAACTAAGGATTACTCCTTTTTTTTTTTCTTTATTATTCTTTTAGTTCTTCCTCCACAAATTCAGATCCAAATATAACTCGCACTCAAGTTTTTCCCCCTTCTCTTTTTGCTCAGCAAGAGATTTCATTTCATAGACAATGTAGTAATACAAAGTACAAACTTGAAGTCAATAGCCAAAAGAGTCCTACAAGCATAGTGAGAGTCCACTACTTAAAAGAACAAAGAATAAAGTAACCAATAACAGTTCTCATGGCCACACCATGACGAACTTTCGAAGGTTAAGCTTTCTCTTCTCATTTCCCCCCACTTTTGTTTGGGACTTTTTTGCAAAGACTTGCAGGCTTGCAAATGAGAAACACCCGGGAGTTACTCGAGAAGAATAACTGCTGCCAAAACCTGAAACTAGCATTAGCCGCGGTATTAGCAAAACATCTCTGGATCAGGATGATTGATCACTTGCTCCTTCCATTTTCTCGCAAATGGGAAAACTAACCGCAATCTGTACATTCTGTGTTTGAATCGATAACCAAATCAGAGACAACATCTACTGCGGCAAGTCAGCTTGGATACGCCTAGAAAGCGCTCTTGCAAAGTAATTGCGCATCTCTGGTAAAACACGTTGAATAAGATGAGAGCACCTGCATATCATGCTTCCTTGATGAGTAGAGGAAAATAGAGAATTTGCACAGAATAACGAACACTAATAAGAGAATGTATTCACTATTTTGGGAAGGTGGAGCCAAGGTAGCTTGTAATACCCGATGCTTCAATACTTATTTCAAAGGAAAATGCAGACAACAAAGCATCCTAATAAAGACAACTATTTTAAACAAACAGAGATCTTTGATTCAATTCCTAGCCCTTTCAAAAATACAAGTGTTGATAGTGCAGACAGACAACGATTGTGCTCATAAAACCCAGGTCAAACTTCATTCAATAAAGAGTGACATTTCAGTCAAAACCTCAAATTGGGCTAGCCAAATGAATTCTGGTTCCATAATTGAACCGGCAAATTTATATCGGAATACTCCACAATGGAAGGAAATACAAGTTTAGAGTTGAAGCTAGGCTTGATTAAGTGAATGACGTTACTATTCACTTTCCAACCAAGGACATTTCTCTTTCTTAATGACTGACAATCAAATTCTATGTAC
>JAOTQK010000005.1:2541873-2551897 GCA_025642025.1 Rhododendron ferrugineum
CGTACTGCTGAAAAGTTATGAATTCTAGAACAAAAGTTATGAAACACGCTAAAATGTTATGAATGAACCATAAAATATGTGCATATGGTACACCCTTTAAAGGGATGTGTATTGTAGACTTTCCCACGTACATATCATGTATGGGTTAACAAAAACAAGTTAAATCATACGTACGGGCAAATAATCCTAACTTGATTATCATTTGTTTGTCCGGTCGTTCTATTATTGAGTGCATATTCCCGATGAACATTATTGGAGGAAAATTTTATTCAAAAACTTGTTCATTCACATGGATACATGATTCCTCAAAATACACTGTTGTTTATATGAAAAGTTCAAAATTCTAGAACTAAATCAAAAATTAAGTTCAATATGATCTAAAGAGTCGTATTGCGAATTATAATTAATGGGTGTTTTTATCCTAAACTAATCTAATTGTCATTATATTTGTCTTCTTTAAATTTTCTTAGATTCCCATCATTTTACTATTTGTCTTCTTTAAATTTTGTTAGATTAATTCCCATTAATTTTTCTCGTTCATTTTGGCGAAAGGAATTTAAAAAGTAAAAATTAATGAGCAAAAACTTAAAAAGTTTACTAAAGACAAAAAAAAAATCAACAGAAACAATTTTTACTATCTTTCGTTTGGTTGAGATTTTATACTTTTTTCAATTTTTGGTCCGAATTGGTGCTAATTTTTTCATATAAGCTAGAGATGTCCGGTCCCGTTCCTCACAGATCATGTAAATTAAAAACTAAACCGCGAATCATGGGAATCGAATCAGAAAGTTTCAGATCAAACAATTTTTGGGGCTACTTCATTTGACTTCACTCACACGTGAACGATGTAAGCGTGTGAAATGGCTGTATGAGAGACTGTAGGAATAAATTCGAGGTATGTGTAAACTGGGCTGAGACACGTTGCCTCACCTTAGAAAAATAAGAAGTTTCATATGAGGAACTTTGTTACCATTTCATAGTAGTACAGTTTGTTCTTTTTTATCCTATATTTGAAACAAGATCTTCTACGATTCGCCGTTAACCATCATTATCGATATCAGAAAGTCTAGGCTCACCGCACATGTTCACCGCACGTGTGTGGGGTCCACTTTGAATCCCACAAAAATATAGAAAAATACCATAAATTTTAAAACAATTTTTTATGAGGTAAAAAATCGAATATCGGTAAGTATTTTTTTTGGATTCGTAACTGCTCAGTTTCGCCCTTAGGAATTCAGAAAAAATATTTACCGGTTTTCGTTGGAACTGATATTTTACACGATCCTATAAAAAATTATTTTCGATCGCAGACGGATGGCGGAAGAGACGGTGAACTTACGTGGGAACGGCGACGTTTGGCCTCATTCGCCTTTTTCCTTTTTCCGTTTTATCGTGCATCTTGGTCGTGGGTTCGAAGATTCGCACTGAGAGTGTCAATGGACGTTCCCATTTTAGTGTGGAGATACATCGTTTTCCCTAACAGCTGGTTTTGTCATTTTCCACTTTCCACGAAGAGTTCCTTCGTATTTCCACCAGTGACGAAAAAACCTCTTCCTTTTACTCACCTTACATTCACATCGATTAAAAGGAGGTGTTTTTACTAAACTAAAAGTCGTGATCTATAACATTTTTGTTTTGTCTTTATTCAATTTTTTTTTACGTTCGTTGGTTTTGCGCCAAATTTTTATGTATTATTGGTTCGTCTTGACGAGAGGATCGAAAAAATAAAAAATTAGAACTTTTATACAAGTATTTTTGAATATATCTGAGAAAAAGATATATACTTATTTCCCAAAAAATATTGAGCAAAAGTCAATTATTTTTAGTTTTTAGTTTTTCAATTCCTACCATCAAGACGAATTAATAATATATACTCTGTTTGCTCAAAATTAACAAACACAAAACAAAAAAAAATATTTTAAGGAGGACAAAACAAAAAAAAGTCGTAATCTACAACTTATAGTTTAGAGGAACGGGACCTAATTCTTGTAGTCGAGTGACAGGCAAGTGATCCACGCCGGTACTAATGAATTCACAAAAAATTGTACTTTTCGACGGCCTGACTCCAAATATCGAACTCTAATCTTGGAGCAAACTCACCAATCAACAGACAAACGTTTGGCTGAACATTTCTCGCTGCTCTCTCCTTTCCCTTCACTCGCAGTCACAGCTGCCTTGAGATCTCCTGTCTGACTCCCCTATTCGACCTGCCTGTCCCACTTCTTTCGGCCGTTAATCTCGCAAATCAACGGCTGAGATGGACCGAGCATATTTTGCTCCAAAACGACGTCGTTTTGAGATAAAAGTGTTTAACCCATCTACACCGTTGATTTGCGAAATTAACAGTCGATAGGGATGGGGCAGGGGAGTCGGACAGGGATCCGGTCTCGTCACAGCCGGCGACCAGCGTACACGCGCCTCATCAGCTCACACTGTAGTACGTCATCTCCCCACCACGCGTCACTCGCTGCTATCTCCTTTACTCTTTACTGAACTGTCTCAGCACATACCCACACCCACACCCACACCCTCTCTCTCTCTCTCTCTCTCTCCTCCACCCGATATGGATACCCTCCTCCTCGGCTGCCCATCCACGGCCAAACGCCCCTGCTGCTCACTACCGTCCGATCCCCTCGTCTTAACCGCGGGCCATAGGGTTTCGATATCCAGACCGGATCCAATGGACCGGCTACTGGAATCGTTCCTAGGTCTATCCGATTCAACGTCGACGCTCTCCCTAGATCTCTCCTTCGACCGCCTGCTCGAATCCAGGCCTTGTGATTCGGACCAGAACGATATGATCGAGCGGGCGATGAGGTTGGGATCTGTGCTCCTCGAAGCCGGTAAGAGATCTGCCAGAAAGCGCGCCACAATGCACAACGCCGTCGTTTGGGCCCTGCCTCCTGATCTCACTACCAAAGTACGTGTGGATTGTTTTTTTTTTTTTTGTAATTGGAAAGATTTGCGTGTTACATGTGATGTTTTGAGTTAATTCAGGATTGGGAAATTTCACTGTAAGGATTGCGTTATGGATTCGTTATAATTTTCGATTTGTGCGCTGCATTGTTGATTAACTTATGACGGGCCGTGAAAACATCCTTTCTAATATAGAAAGGGAAAATACCAAGTGGTGTGAGCCACAAAAGTAATATCCAACGTTGTCCTAATAAATAAAATTCTGCAACTGCTTTTACTGTAACATGAATTAACTGTGAGGGCATAGCAGTAGAATCATTGGAGTCCCACGCCTCACATATTCCGTGTGTGCCCAACTGCTAGTGTTATATCTATTACATTCCCCTGTCAACTTAATGGCTGAGCTCGAGGATTACTGTTATTTGTTGTTGATATTTTCAGGGTTGTATAATTTGTCTGCAAGGTTTTGATTTTGGACGTAATTAATGGAAGTTTACAACTATGGATTTTATGAATTTGTCACTTTTTTTTTGGGTGAATGATGAAGATGGCAATTAGAATGAAGATGTTTAATTTTACTGTGGCTTAACCATGCATGCTCATATTACTTGTATGTGCTGTGTAGGTTTTTTCGGTACTTGATACGCAGAGCGTATGCTACGCTGCAGCTACGTGCACGTTGTTCCGTAAGTGTACTATGGATCCTTTGTGCTATGCCAACATTGACTTGACGGCAGAAGTCCCAAGGGTCAATAATGTGGTTGTGTCTACGTTTATTCAACGAGCTGGAAAAGTTCTTCAGTAAGGGTTTTTTTTAACTTACGTCTCCTGGCATGTTTCTATGCTGTTCTTTTTTTTTTAAGCTTCAGTGTAGTTTCCTGTGTCATAAGCGATTGTATTTTTTTTTGTCATTAAGATTTGCTTGAAATTGTTTGGATTGATATTGACGAGTTAAAAAGTAGAAACCTACCTATTGGCTACTTGTATTGAGAACATAACCACGTTAGTTGATAAGGCATGGATCTAGTAAGTTATCTTGGTCTGGATATGCATATAGAGTACATACATATCTAACTATACAGATATGTGTATATATGTATGAATGAAAATATAAAAAGCAGAGATTTTTTCAAGATGAAGGTATGACAAGGTAGCTGGCATACATGCCTTCACAGTTGGATCTCGTTACTAAAGCAAGCAAAAAGATGGTTGGATTCCTATGCTTTTACTGGTAAGACAAGTTATATGTACCTGCGGCAACTAGGGTTCAACTAAGTAGGAGTGACGCTGATCCGAAAAAATAAACACTGAAGTAGGAGTGACCTTGGTCCGGGCTTACTTGGGCCTCAGATGATGAACTTATGCTTGGTTCAGAGACAATCTTACTGAGGATAGGATGGAAATGAAAGCTAATTGACTCAATTAAATGACCATTTGGTTTTAGTGATGCATATGCTCTAAGGGTGGACAGATACACAAGGGGAAATATGAAGATGAACTGATTTGTGCCTGGAAGGGGGTGAAAGGTCAAACTCCAAGGAAACTTAATTATAGACATTATCGTGTTCAGTTTTTGTGTCTACGTGTGCCACTATCTTTCGTGAGCTATTTTCTAGTTTTCCTCGTCTTTCATATTCTTCACACGATGTATCATATTTGTCTTCAGTTCATAGTTCGCTTACAGTTTCTCCACTTATTGGTGATATCCTTTATTTTAAATTTCCTAAACTCAGGTCTCTCAAGCTAGGTATAGTTCCTGGACCAACCGCATCACTGGGATCCTCTCAACCGCTAGTTTATACTATCAGGAATTCTGCAGATGCACCTGGCTTTTCATGGAATGATAAGAGATCAAGACAGGGAAAGGAGTCATCTTGTCTCACAAGGTCCTGTTTGAGCTCTTTGAGTGGGGACAGTGATGCTCCTGGGTATGCTTTTAAAGAGAATTCAGTATATTTGGTGTTTACTCTTGTAAAACGTGGGGTAGGACCATGCCTTATTAAAAGTCCTGAGTTTTAAACACACTGCAATCTATGAAGTCGCATTTTGCTTAACATGATGTGTTTTTTGGGCTTACATAACGTGCCTGGTTGGGCAATAGGCTCGCTGTATGGGATACGTTGTCAATCCTATATCTACTTCTATCTAGGTATACTCGCAGTCACACTTGCACAGACATTTTTTGTGAACCCGGAACCACTACAGAAATGGGTGCTCTTGTAGCTAGAGAGAGAGGTTTTAGTAGTATTGACTTTGTTTCTCTATTTGGTAACTGGAAGGGTTCGTTTGAGGAGGTTGCACCTCTACAATATTGAAAGAATGGATAACGCGGCTCTGTGTGCAGCTTTGTCAGCCTGCCCATCTCTCCTTGATCTAGAGATTGTTGGACTGTAAGTAAAATTTTAATCTTTTACTACTTGCTTTAAGTTTTTATCGTACCACGCTCTCACATGGAACTAAACATAGTTCGTATGGCTCTTGGCCATTAATTTTTGCACACATGCCTGGAAAGAAAGGAGCAAGAAAAGAAAAGTTACACAAGAAAATACTCTTTTACTGCTTCACAATGTTTGTGAATGGGAGGGTGGGTGTCGAGGAGGTGAGAGGGACCTCAGGGAGGGGCATTTGTGTTGGGTGCCGCTACGGTGAACAAACATGTGACATAGATATAAAAATTGCCGCAGATGAAGACTGTTTTGCCTTTCTTTAAACTTGCTGGATTCAATAGAAGATCCCAATTTCATCTTTTAGGAGTTCAAAATTGCATAAGCTCCACTTGGTATCAGTAGCTTTTCACGTTATCATGAAAGGACACGAGTACTCTTTGTGCCCTTTCAATAGGGGAAATGTTTTTTTCCTTGTGTTTTCATGATGATTTTGTTTGTGATTTTGTCCTTGTGATTTTGAATTGTTTCTGTGTATTTTTCTGTGTTACTTTCATGATGAATTTTGTTAAAAGAACAGTTTTTCTTCTAATAGTCACGTTGAACTGAGGCAGACATTGGAATCAGTGAGCAAATATTGTCACTTGATAGAGCGGTTGTATTTTGAAGCTTCGAAAGCAGGTTGTTCATTTTCTACCAATGGCATTGGCTACTTCTTGTCATTCTTGAAAAACCTCATGCTTACCTTCTCTGTGGTGATTTTTCAGGTAGAGATGATAGTTTGAAATGGCCAACCTGCAATGACCTAGTGAAAAACTGTCCTCATATAACTTCCTTAGCACTGAGAGGATTTAAGCTGCACGACAACAAAGTACGCGTTCTTGTCAAGGTGTGTTTCTGGAGATGCAAAATTGTGTGTACAATAGAACTTAGTTCTCCATTTTTTTTCAAAAAAATACTCGGAAATTTGGCAATGGTGTCCTAATTGATCTTTGCAAATTAAAAAACTGCCATCTTTGTGAAATTTCTTGGTATAGGGATCAGGTCATTCTCAACCGATTATTGTGATCGCTCTAGGGTGTAGAGCTGTAAGGTCTGAGCTGTTTTGATGTCGACTAAGAACCCACTGGTTTTGGAGAACTGTATCTTGAGTGATGGAAGTAGACCGATATCGATTTTCATAGTGATTAATTTTTATTGGCTTGGGGTACATGTTAGCAAAAAACTTTATTAAGGAAGGCGAAGAATGAATGCAGTAGGCTAGTTCTGTGAAACAAATAACACGTCAGCCTTCTGTTAGATGTGGATTTATTTTGCATGAATAACATAAGTTTTGCCAAATTTATACTCTATGAAAGACTTCTGTATGTTACTAACTAGGAGACTGTCAGCCATGCAGGCTTGGGTTTCTGCGATAGTGAAACAAGGAGGGGGAGTTTCATCTAGATTTATTTTTAGTTTGTTGAACATGATTTAGCCATATCAATTGGATTGAATTACAATCCTAGTAAGTGGCTTAGAAATTGCATTCTGATTCAAACCTGATTGTATCAATCCAGGGTTTCCATAAACTGAAATATCTTGACTTCTCAACCTCCTACTCAATCACTGGTGGCTTTCTCAGGTAAGCGTATTTCCTAGTGAACATGACCTTTTACAATTTGTCCTGTTTACCTGTTTGAAATTTTTTGGAGTTTACTTGAAATGTGCCACCTTCTGTCCTATAGGAACCTTGGAGGAGATACCGGTGGGAATCAACTGGAGGTTTTAATTTTACGAGACTGTATGCATCTCAAAGAAGTGGGTTACACTCTCTACCCTCTCTCTCTCTCTCTCTCTCTCTCTCTCTCTCTGACACACAAACATGCAATTGTGTCATCGTGCAGGTGGAAGTTGCACGGATGTGTACTGCAGTTATTGCAGGAGATTTCAAGATCCTTAGGCATCTTGTGAGTGAAAACAAGTTTTAGCTGCATTCATACTTATTCGGATTTTGTTTTCTTGAACTTGTTATGATCCCTGAGCTTTGAGTTTCATGTTGTCTCTCTTGCTATTTTTGTGCTTTTGGTTTTTATGTTTTTTTTCTTCAAAAACAAGGTTTTTAAGCTTTCCTCACTGGATTTCACTGTACCATCCAAACAGGACATATCGAACAGGGAAGGTCTAGCATCTGAAGGTGACTGGTATCATAGATGTTATAGCACAAGGTAGTGGTTCCGTATCTTTTACTTTTCCTTTGAATGTCATACTATGTTTTGTAATCTTTAACAAGGTTAAGATGATCTGGTTGCATACAACGGAAACCACAAATGGCAACGGGGCGGATCAATGCCGGATTTTACTTCCTCTGTCCCCAAACCCAAAAATCTTTTATATCTCTAAACCCGCCCCAACCCATCGGAGACTTTTTTGGGCACCGTATCCCACTCCTAGACGGGGATCGGGAATCCTCACATCTATAGGGCTTCCCCACCTCTCACCCCAATCTTTTCACTTCCTTGTGTTGTTGCAAACTTGTAATCTTTGGTTTTATGGTGCAGTGCCATTCCTGTAAAGCAACTGTCGGAAGAAAGGCCTGGTTTCTGCCTTGTGGCTGAGTTCCCTCATGAAGGAAGGTTGGTTTGATCATTTACCTTTATGAAATTTCTTTGTCAAAGGAACGTGGTAATATTTCTAACCTTTTTGTGGGATTTCTCGGCTTCTTTTGCAGTTTCATCGATATTGAACAAATGGTTGGCAATGAACCATACAGTGATTTGAGCTCACCTTCACAGCCAAGCAGTCATACATCAGATGGAAGTGGGACACTGTTCACGAGTTCCACAGAAAGTAGCTACAATAGCGATCAGGGTAGTGGCAATGAGGATGGCCGAGAAGCCAGCTACATAATTTATGAGGAGAGTTCAGATGAAGTGGACTTTCTGGTTGGCTGAAAGAAGCGCCTAGTAAGCATGAACCGGATTTTCAAGGTCAATTGCTCTCTCTCTCTCTCTCTGTGTGTGTGCCCCCCAGGCATGCGGTGGATTTCCTTTTGCTGCTTTATTACTTATTTTAGCTTTATAAGCTGACTTTTCTCTTTATATGGTGAATTCGCTGCATGATGGCTGAGGCATGATTTATTAAGGGTTGAGAATTCAACACGACATTGAGCAATAGGCTTCTTTGTTTACTTTCTGTTGGTCTGATATTATTTGCCCAACTTCTGTATTCCATTTGCAAGTTACTCTTCTGATCTTTGTGGACCAAAATTCTAGGAAACGAATTCGCCACTAAAAATAGTTTCCGGGAAAGCAATTTCATATGGCGTGTCCTCTAAAGGCTGCATTAACAAACCTCAGAAAATGACTAGCAGTTCAAGCAACTAGTCTCTGCAGCTCCCGTAGTTCTTCCTCTATGCTGACAATATGAAAGCATGGCAGAAAAAGAACATTATGCTTTTGGGATTATGTGAAGATGGCTACTCTTGCATTGCATTTTTCTTTTTCCCCAGGAACTTTGCAGCCTAGTAGATGCTACATTCTGTATTTTTGTCTGCATCATTTTTGTAATTGATGATCTGGTGGTTGTTGGCAGATGATAAACAAGATGCTTTAAGGGGCTTTGGCAGGACGAAAAAAATATCATCTCATGTGGTCATCCCCACCATTAAGGCAAATGCTTGCTGCATGCAGACCTTGTAAATGCGGAGACTTGGTAGTGTATTTTTTTCCCTCCCTTTTTGGTTTTTAGAGATGAATATCGAGCCTGTAGTTCACTCCATTAGCCTAGATGGAGACGCGGAGTACCTATGAGAGGGATTATTTTTCATTCACCCTCTCAAGCAGTCACCCATGTTTGTTGTCGTTTATACTTCGAACTTGTGCAACATTTTCGAATAATTGTTGCCACTATATTATGTGTTAGTTATACGAATTTTCCGAGAAGCCTGGATATATCTGTATTACAAAAAATGGAATTTGAATACTCTCTTTCTTCGCTACCAGCAGCGGTGGCACACCCGCTGGGAAGGATTACATCAAATATAAATAAGAGTTCTCAATTAACCTTCTGAAGAAGGGTTCTCATTTATTATTCACTGGTAAAACTACTAAACTAATTGGTTATTCATCTGTTTTTTCCTGAATTTTTTCATTTTGGTATATCTTCCCCAATGTTGCCTCATTTTGTTTAATCTATGTTCTAATTATCTGCTTTTCGTTTTTTCAAAGCCATTTTTGTTTTTCTGATGAATAGTAGTAGTGATCACATCTGAGGGGTGTCGGATTCACCGTCCCGGGCTACATCTATCCCTGATCAATATAGTAGCTTTACGCGCCATAGTTTTGCACACGCATTGCGCGTGCCATAGCTTCTAGTGATAATAAAAAAAAAGTGCAATATTCCATTTACTGTATTGCAAGAAATCGATATTGTTTACACCCAGTTGGTCTCTTTTTCACTGAACCTTTTTCTCCAAATTTAACAAACTAAAGTACAACAAGCGGGTGTAGCCAAGAAATGATGTTTACGTTGGGTTTTTTTTTTTTTTTTTAAAAATTGGGTTTTTGGAAGTGAGGTTTGCATTAGATTAAAGATGGATTAATTGGAGTTTACGGGAGGTATCAAGCATAGGAATGGCAACGGGGCGGGGCGGGTTTTTTATTACCCCGACCCGAAAATTATTACCCGGCCCCGCCCCGACCCCGACCGGGGTTTTTTTTGGTACCTCCGTTTCCCCCCCCGAT
>JAOTQK010000005.1:2575227-2591395 GCA_025642025.1 Rhododendron ferrugineum
CCCTTCCGTGAGAACATGCTATGAACTAGATTGCCACCAGCCCGAAAAAGATGCAGATGATATATCTCATCTTAGATCTTCTTTTTCGTGATTGAATTATGTGCCGAGAAATCGACCATACCACCCACAAACACACAACGCGTCAAAAACAATCGAGAAAAGAAACAAAGAACACAAGACATGGAGGTTTTTTACGTGGTACCCCAACTATGTAGTTGAGCACACCCAAGGCTCATGCAAGTCTCCACTATGTATGGAATGAAACTTGGTCTCTTTTTTCTGGGTTCAAAAGCTATTGTTTTTGGCTAAAACATAGAATGTTCTACTTAATGGAAACCCCGCTAAAGGATTCACTTACGTTAGTTAAGTAGTCAGAAAGATTTCCACCTTGTTGGATGTAGGAGATTTCTATTCTTGCGACCATTAATTTGAGATATTTTGGATAGCTATTTCTCTTTTGGTTTGATTCAAATAGGTTGAAAATAACATGTGTTGGCTTCACCAAGAAGACTGGAAAATGATGCAGAATTAAGGAAGCACTAGTTTGAAATGTGGACTTCTTGAACCAACAGAGCACTATATGTATCTAATAACTCCTTCCTTGCAGGCTATTGCCTTACCAACTAGAGAAAAACAAGGACAAAATATGCAACTTGTGACATAGATTGAATAGAAATCTTGTAGGTGAAACTTGAGGCTTGTGGACTTGGGACACCAAAAGGGAAAGCAAAAGATTGAAGAGGAAACCTCATCAGTTGGTAGGCTTCAAGTGGTAAAAGAAGTGTATAAGTTTTGGCTTGAGATACAAGGTATATAGAGAGGGAGGGAGTTTTAAAGTGTGAAATAGACTAAGGGGTTTTTTTTAGCTCCTTCTACAATGGCAAAAGGGTACGACTATGACATGACACCAACAGAGGAAATTTTTCTGCTGCCACTGCCCTACTCGGATAAATAAAGGGGAGCAGTGTTGTAGAATCCACCCTTGTCTAAGCAAAGCTACAGTCTACTCATTCAACACCCACCCTTTATAGTTTCCTTCCAACCTTTCACCTACCTTGGACCAAATTCATTACTTCTCCTAATGGGATGGCTTCAATCCCTCATCTTCCCCTTGAAGAAGCTTTGGAATCGGCTGCACTTGGCTCCCCGAAAACGTAGTTTCCCAGTCTATGTTCTCTTTTTTTCCTTCCATGAGTTATCATCTCTCTACATCGATGGCCATATACTGACAAGTTGGTTTTACTCGACACGAAAGCCTCTTCTGTCTTCTTTCATCTGCTTGCCCTAGCTTGCTGGAAATCTTTTCTTTTTCGACTTTTGGATAGAATTTCTTTCATGTGTTTCTCCAAAGGTTTTCTCATAGAGGTCTCCCTGTACTTGAGTATTGAAAATTATAAGCAAAAAGCATCAAAATGGAGCTTCTCGAAAATAAGCTTTTCCATCTTTAAGTTGTTTCTTGCGTATAAACAGAAAGCAAAAGAAGTTCTACACCAAACGAAAAGAGGGAGTCATTAGTTGCGGCTTAATTTGGTCCATATGTTTTATTCTTGGTGTTGTGATTTCAAATAGTTTCTCCCTTTCATTGCAATTTTGAGAAGCACCGGAATTTGTCCTCCTGTCCGGTCAAGTCTTTTAATTTTAGGCCGAATGATTAAGGTAGCATTGTACATGCTCGTGAAAGTTTCCCGCATGATAACTTCATACTAATAGTCTTCTTGTTTGTTTGTTTTTCCTTTTTCCAGGTAGGGGAATATACATTCTGTATGAGGATGTGAAATCGTGCTCATGTGAAGATGTGCAAGTGCTGTGGTCATTACTGGTGGAGTCAGACACAGCTTTGTTTTCAAAACAATGAAGTCTCTATCACTAGTTCCATGGAAATTACCCTAAGAGAGGAGGGATTAAGGAAAAAGCCTGCATGTACATACATACTTACATTGCACTCATGGGTAGCCATTTTTCATGGTCTTGTCTTTCCTCTAATATATGAAGCCATATCTTAGTTGTATGGGATTTTCATATTCCTGGTATTTTATTTGAATAACAGGAGGAAGATTCTGATTTCTGTTTACCCCTTTCCAGTTGGTCTAGAGTCTTGCCTGGTGGAAATTAGGTACCTTAATGATATGCACTTCTTGGAATGCAACATGTAGAGATTGGTCTATTTATGGTATAGTTCCTGGTTTGTTTACTTTATTTGATTTAGCTGTGTATTCCATATTTCAAGAGAAATGTTTTGTGCGGAGTTTAAGCCTCTAAGGGGTTTTGGATGTTTTGAATAGAAACTTATGGGACTTGAAGGTGTGAGAGATGGATATTTATAAGGAGAACCACAGATTAGGTTGAGGTTGTGAAAAAAAAATTACTGTGCATGAAGCTAAGGACTTGTACCTTAGGGACACTGGGTAGAGCAAGGGCAAAGTTATTACTCTTGAACAAAGGGCTCTGGTGAATCTGGTGATAGCCCCAAGGGTTTAGTCCAATTGAGCGGGGATTCGATTCTTGGGTCAGGCTACAAGAAGGTAATTTTTTGTGAATCCCTTAGTTCCGGTGTGGACACTCTTAACCATCGAACAAATAAGGGCTCTGGTGATGGTGTAGAGTATTGGGTACTTCACTACTTTTTCATCTCACTCTACTGTCTCTATCTTGTAATGGAGTACCTTTCAATTCTGTGAATGTGACCTAACAGAGTATAACTAAATATGATGGCTCCACTATTTTGTGAGTTTGTATTTTTAGATGTATTTCCGTGACGTGGATGAGATGTTTACAATAGAGATAAGGTATTGATTTCTTCTTCTTTTTTAAGAGCAGTTTATGCCCACCTCAACTAATTCCCTCCGCGGTCCGGTGAAAGGCAGTTCATCCACTCTGGAACTAAGGAATTCACGAGAAATTATTTTTTGGTGGCCTGACCTCAAAAATCGAACCGTGGTCAATTGTGTGGGGAGCAAACCCACCAACTGGACTAACCATTGGGCTACACTGATTGGATTCTAATTAGTCATGCCAGATTTTTTTTTAAAAAAGGGATTCTAATTAGTCATAGAGTGCAAGTCATAGGCTAGCATCCATGGACCATTCCAAAGATTTTAAACACCGTTAGGCGGTGACCACTTCACTAGCTTTGTACGTGGGCATCAGTTATGAGTTGTGATGGAGAAGTCTCTGGCATTTGAGAAAGTTGGTCTTGTGTCTCTATTGCCACCTCTCCCTGTAGGTTCAGCATCAGGCCATGTTACATTTAGGGATGGCAACGGGGCGGATCGGAGGCGGATATTGAAATATTCGATTCCGAACCTTCCACCCGCCTCCGAATCCGCCCCGAACTCCGAACGGATATATATTTTGGTCCTCCATCCCCACTCCGAACGGGGAACGGAGATCCGATCGAATATCCGAATCCGAATTTGAAAAAAAGAAAAAACAGATTGCATCTTTTATCTCCGGCTAGAAAGAAAAAATGAGATTAACAAAATCACAGTGAATAAATTTTAAACAAGAGAGAATCGATTAACCAAAAAATACAAGAACACGTCGACGTTTGAAAGAATGAATCGGACTCAAGAAGTCACTCCCCGTTCTTCGGTATCTCCGGATTCTTGTTCAGATTGCCCAACCTTGTTGAGCTTCTTTGATTTGGTTATGTCGGTAGTGCATAGATGAGCGTACTGATTAACTCCCCTTTTTTGTTTTTAAAAAACCCTAATTTAACCAACGGATATTCAGAGGCGGATCAGGTCGGATCAGATATCGGATTCGGGGCGGATCGGATTGGAGGCAGATGTACCTCCGAATCCAATCTGATCTCCGAAATTTTTAAAAAAAATAAATCCAAATCCGCCCCGATATCCGAAAAATTCGATCCATTCGGGACGGATAACGGATCGGATACAGACGGATCGGACGAGATGGGCATCCCTAGTTACATTGTTATAGGCACATCAAACATCTGTAATGTCAAAATCAGTGTGTGCACCACCTAAGATAAGTATACCAACAAAAAAAAGTATTACATATTCATTGGCTGCAATGTTTGAGGGGTCGATACCACGTCCCGAACTCACGAACTCCTAAAACTCAAAAATGTGTGAGCAATACACCTATGGCACTGCGACTTAATGTTTGGTTAACGTTAAAAATAGGTGGCAGTAAAATAGTTTACCTTCGCGAATATCAATTTTCTTAAAAAAAAATCCAAAGTTGGGACAAAATCATGGTAAATCAATGTGCGATGAAAAGAAGCTTGTATAATTTTGAGTTTCGAATGAAATTGGCCTGATTGTCTAGCCTGCCTATGTTTTGGTTCATCTGAGCTGATCAAGCTATATGGTATGATATCGGGGAATGGGGGATGCTGCCATGCAGCGGCCGATCCGGTTGTTCATCTCGTCAATTGACAAGCTCAGTCTTGACCGAGCAATGGAAAGTTCAGATCTATATGCGCTCAGATTCAATCCGAGCCGTCATATGGTATAAAGGAAGTAAGCTTGAATTCTTGAGCTGCCTCTTACTTCCTAACAAGTAACAAACATGCAAATCCTAATTAGTACTGAACTACTAATAGTGATGAGGCCCCGCAGGACCGCAACGTGTTTCCCGTTGTGTGACTACATAGAATCATTTATTTATCTCTTCAGTGTATTCATTTAACTTATTGATTCCATATGAAAACAAAGAACAGCAAAAAATCCAAAGGGGTTGGGCCGTACGTATCTGATTAAGATCAGGTGTGGGATTAATTTATTCAAAAAATGCAAGTTGATTACTATGTTAACGTTAAATTATAGATGAACCATTCATTGGAATTCATGGTTATGCTCTTACCAAACAAAAACTATTTATTTTTTTTTTAAAGTAGACAAACTAAACTTTCCTAATTCTCATTCAACTGGGCCAAATGTTAACTTGTTTTATACTTGTAAGAGGCTCCAACCAGAGCATCCAACTAATGGGTTAGTTTTAACCCCAAGTCATATAATTCATGTGCGCGTGCGTGAATAGGAGCGGGATCGTGAAAGCGCATTTGAAGCACATCAAAAAGGACACAAACTAGTAGAATCTGATAGAGCAAAAATTGATAACATGAGAGCAGTACGATGATTAAGAGCAAGAGCGCAAAGCGTTTAGGGGAAGGATAATGTGACTGAGGTTTTGACACAGAGAAGAGCTCCAACCACCTGCTTTTGGGGAAGTCCAATGTTGGTGCAAAAGTCGTCGTAGCCGATGAAAGTGGATAAACAGAGAAGCTTCAAGTCACGTTACTATGTCGCTGTCCTTAAGACGATATTCGCCCCCACCAATTCGAGAGAATTCGGTGTGCACCGGCTTACAGCGAAGCCGCCTCCAAGATAAATTGAAGCTCAGTCTCCAACTGTTGTCTAACTGCGTTATGCACAAACGAAGAGAGACCCAAATACCTTTGGATGTTGCGAGCCCCTTAAGTATAATCGTAGGAGATAATTCTAGAGAGAAACAACAATCAGAATGGTTCTGATTATCTCTCCAACTGGTAGAACCCCTTGCCCTTATATAGGCACGGATCATGACTATTAGTTAAAGATCGCATCGTTTGATTTAATCCCAATAGTCATACCTTTTGATTAGATCATGTCTATTCATTTCACCTGAATAGACACATCTTTTGCCTTTAAATCCAATAACCATGTTCATTCATATAACCTGAATAGACACACCTTTTAGATTAAAACCGTTCACCAATATTCATATTTAATATCCATTACATATTTTTCCAACAATCCCACATAGCTTTGGCATGGTGTTTAGGGCTGTCAATTTTGACGCCGAGAAAGGGTCATATAAAATGAGCTTTTCTTTGAAATGTACTTGGGAAAACTCTTCCGGAAAAGAGTTTAATTAATTTGTTTTTAATCTGAACTGTTGAAAACACTTTTGGATGGTTACAATGCTGCACTACACAACGCACTACACACAGTGCACTACAACGTTTCCCAATCCACTTGGGACTGTTTGTAGGAACAAAAAACTACTCGTTTGGATCTTTATTTAAGATCACAGGAGCTCCAATTTATTTGTCAAATATGGACTTGAATAAATACTAGTACTTTTTCCTCATTCACGCCGCGATTCCTACGAATTCTCTTAGTTTTCTTTCTATTTAACACAACAAACTAAATTTGTCCGTGAGGTATCACAATTTGGCACGAATCAACAAGATAAGGTAACATCAAATAAACACATACACAACCTTTTATTTGCAAATTAAAAAAGCTTTTATTTTTCTTTCATTTTTTACATGTTAATGTTTCAGATTGCAGAAAGCGAGACAATATACCAAGAATTGTATCAAGCTTCGCGTTTAGACCATATGTTAAGTAAATACAGTTATTGGAGGTCAAAGAAAAATTAATTATTTTGACACCAATACTGGCATTTGAAAAAATTTAATATCTCTACATTTGAAGTCAAAGTTCAATGTGCTCCAAAATGTCATTGATGAAGGAAAAACGAGAGTGGCTAAGGTTTCTTCTTCTTCTTAATTTTACCATAGTTAACGAACCTACAAATATTGACTCGCGACACAACCAAAAAGGACATCTTCTTTTTCTTTTGGTTGGTTGTGGAGAAAACCGACCTCATGTATCATGAACGTAATCAAATATAGTACACTATTTATTTGTTATGATTATATTGATGACTTTTCCTTTTGACCTTTTGTTTTTTATTTTTTTTGCATTTTCCAAATGTACTAAAATACTAACTCTATTTAAGATGTTACTCCATCTTATAGTAAAAAAGTAGATGGCATATCCAGAAAATTATGTCCTTTCTTTAGCAAGATAGAAATTTGAGTGCCTTTTTCTCATCTTTTAGGAAAGTTTTTGTTATTGATTGTATAAAAAAAAAGTTGTGGATTGCAAACGAACTTCTTAGTAGCTCGAGGCTCGGCTCGTTAGTAAACAAGTCAAGCTCAAGCTTGAGTTTTAAGATGAGCAGAGTTCGATTAACGCCTCAATAAATAATAAATGAGCTGAACTCAAATACTCTACTTCAAAACTTGATTTAACTTGACTCGTTTGCAGCCCCTGTGGTTGATGAGTCGATGACATGCCAAATGTCCTAATTCTTGACCGGGCTACCCATTATTCTCGGGTAGGTGACTTTCCGGACCAGCCGATATGGGCCTTTGGGTAAACAGTCCAGCGAAAAAGAGAGTCCTGACGATTGAACCCACGGTTTGTTGGGCCAGAGCGTATAGGCCCATATATACTCCTCTCTAAAACCCTAAACGCTTAACTTGTTTGGCGCCTCCATTTCACAGCCTTGCTGAGCAGAGAACGGACGACGGAGGCGCAGGACAGAGAGAAATAGCACACCGGAGTAACCTCTCTCTCTCTCTCTCTCTCTCTCTCTCTCTCTCTCCGTTTCTCTTTCTATATGTATGTATGTAGATATACTTGCGTGTAACTGAAGCTTGTTTGTAGGATAATGGCGGACAGCAAGGCGGTGACGACGATCCGGACCAGGAAGTTCATGACCAATCGGCTCCTTGCGAGGAAGCAATTTGTGAGTTTTCTGATTTCTTTTGTTGATTATTCTGTTTGCTGTTAGCTCACATGGCTCATGTTCTGCTCTTTTTAATTTATTTGGTTCAGATCATTGACGTTCTTCATCCAGGAAGGGCGAATGTCTCCAAGGTTTGATCTCTCCCTTTTGTATTTCTCTTGAACTTGACATGATTCATACATGTTCGTATTTACTGTTTCTATACAGTGAATCAGTAGATTTAGCTATTGTATTGTTTATGTGATTTCGGTTTATGTTATTATAGTCGCCAAGTAGTGAACTAGTTTACTCCTGAATGTTGGTACAATCTGTGTAGAAAATTGTGAGCATATCTTACTGAATAGGTGTGGTTTTTCTGTATGTGAAGTTATGCAAGTGTACAAGGAAGGGATGCCGACCTATGGCGTTGTAAAAAGAAGAAAGTACGAAAGAATAGTAAATGGAGCACACCGCAAAAATATTGTAAATATGAGAAGCCCCCCTTGGATTGGAAAAGATCTTTTGATATATGTGATATGCCTACAGCTTCTCTATTTTGTTATAGCGGATCCTATTTTATTACAATTAGGTTTTAGTTCATGTGATTTTGAAGGTTTTCCTTGTTGGTATCCTTTGTTTATCTTAGGCGGAGCTGAAAGAAAAGTTGTCGAGGATGTACGATGTGAAAGATCCAAACTCGATCTTTGTTTTCAAGTTCCGGACCCATTTTGGAGGAGGCAAATCTACTGGTTTTGGTTTGATCTATGATTCTGTTGAGAATGCAAAGAAATACGAACCAAAATACAGGCTCATCAGGGTATTTTCTCATCTTTTGCTTGCTTGATATGCTTAGGTGTGGGCAACGGACATGTTTTAGGAGTGGTTGTTGTCTTTTTGTTCTGTGCTTGTCTTTGTTTTCCATTAAGGTGGATCATCACCAGAGTTGCAGAGTGGTGAACACTGTCTCAGCCATCATCATTCTGCAATTTCTCGTTCCTTTTTTGTATTGATGTTGATGTTGAAATTCTTTCTTTCTGTTATTTGAACCCGTTACGCCAGCTATGCCCCAGTAGTTTCCAATACAATGCTGATTGGGTTCAGGTTGTTGAGTAACACAATTACAAATGCCATGGAAGGAAAAAATGATTAAATTTCTTTGCTTAAGATTGTGACTATTCTATTTAGTTTTCATGGAGTTCATAAGATGAATGATATGGAACATACATGAGAAGAAGAATTCCACTCAGGGCTGCACATTCACCCAAACAGCCAGATGGTTGGAAAACAGGGAAACGTGACAGTTAGAAATGATGATGTTTTTAGTTGCCTTAAGTTTTTCACTTATTTTGGAAATAATTTGCAACTTTTTTTTCTTGTAAAGCTTAGGAGGATAGCTCTCTACCCTCACGTGGTTAGGTAATTTATGGCTGGACACAATTAGATGTGCATATTCATTTAGAAGCCACTGAAGTTTTAAGTCTGTAATGGTTAGAAGAAGCAAATGTCAATATTCCGTGCAGTTTTCTTTCTACTATAGATGCTTTACTTCTTTTTTCCTGTAAGTACATAGATGCTAACTTTAACAATAGGGGCATCATAACTGTTTTAAGAGATAACTTCAATTATTCAGTGTGCTGTTCAACCTACTATAGAAGCTCACTACAATAAATTGTGACGGCTAGAATCGACAATGAACATTAGGGGCATCATGAACTGTTTTAAGAGACAAACCCCATACTTCTGTTCGTCTTTCTTTCAACACGTGCTCCGAAATATCTCTACCCTAATGGGATGACTCTTAGTGGAATGATATGCAAGCAAGTAGAATGATAGCTTCGCAAAGATTCAAATCAGATTCTAACTGTTAATGCAAATAGGATTATCTAGTCATGCAAAGGTGCCCTGGGGATTAAATGAACTGTAATGGTATGCAAAGGAAATGAGCATGAGAAATTGCTATTTACACTTTGTCTCTCTCGAGCGTATTAGTTGACCTATTCATCCTTTGCAGAATGGCCTGGACACAAAAGTGGAGAAGTCCAGGAAGCAGATGAAAGAGAGGAAGAACAGGGCGAAGAAGATCCGTGGTGTGAAGAAGGTAAGGGAAACACTGGTCAATGTTGGCCAACCGTCTCTCTCTCTCTCTCTCTCTCTCTCTCTCTCTCTCCGTATACATCTGCATTCAGTGGTTTCGTAAAATGTGCAGACCAAGGCTGGAGATGCTGCCAAGGCTGGGAAGAAGAAATGAGATGTTGCAGATTTCGTTGTTTGTTGCATTCTGTGGAAGCAAAGGAATGTTCTTTATGCGGCAGCTCCATTCTACACATTTTTCTGCAGTTATATTTGGAGTATTTTGTCCCCTTTTTTGTCATGCTTCTTAAGTAGTTCCTTTGAACTTTCGGCATGTCCTAATTTTTGTCAAACAATCTAGTCATCGAAAAACTATTTTTCCTGCCAGAATTGAGCTTAATTTTCTGTTTTGCGATTTGCCACCAAAGTCATTGATGTGATGGTAGTTAAATTGGAGGTGGTGATTGTAATGTCAGATACAAATTTGATCTCTCTCTCTCTCTCTCTCTCTCTCTCTCTCTCTCTCTCTCATGTCAGATACAAATTTGATCTCTCTCTCTCTCTCTCTCTCTCTCAGCACGATTTTCAGTAAGTACTCACATCTCTCTCTCTCTCTTCATTTATTATCCCCAAAACTTATATCAATACGTTTACCAAACAACCGGTGCTGTCTTGGTGTTGTCTGAGTGAGTTCCCAGCATAGGAGATTATACCCAAAACTTATATTGCGCGTCGGTCGTCTTTACGCGCGTGCCAATCCTTGGCTGCGCGCGCAGACCTTCGTGGGGACAAGGGTGTTGGTTCTTTTATGTTTCATGGTTATTTAGATCACCAAGATGCATGTTAAAACTTGTTTACTGTTTTACATGTTAAAAAATGCTAGTAGTTGTTCAATATGCATATCTGTTGCTTTGGAATACCCTGAGTTGCTTCTGAACATGTTTCAGAGCCCAGACATGCAACACCAATTACTGGAAGTCCAGTCAGAATAGGCGCACATCTATCCTTGATTTGCGCGCGCAGGTGTAAACTTGTTTCCAGTGATTGATTTTGCATGGGTAACTTGGCCTTTGGCCTTTGATTTATTTCTCACACTATTTATGGGGTGTATTTCATTTGTTTCCCATTTTGTTTGTAATTATATAGTTCCTATGTACATATAAACTATTTGGTTTGGTCCTAGGTGAGTACTGGTCATTCTAGAGCCCAGAGGGAGGATAAAAATCAAACCTGTTAAGACAAGCTAATTCACGCGTGCTTGTTCTAAGTTGGCGCGCGCAGGTCTCCTTGCATGCATGTAGATCATTGCATGCAAGGTCATCCATGTTCATGGCAACTTCTAATTAATGCACTGTTTTGGTTTATTTTAGCAGTATTTGACTTTTATCTCATTTATTGTTTATCGTATCTGTTAGGAATTTAATTCCTTGTTCAACTCACAACGCCCTACGGATCTTGGAAACTAGGATCACAGAAATCGCAAGCAAATAGAAATAGTGCGTAACGAACAAGAAAATAAAGAACACAAGATATACGTGGAAAATCTCAACGCGAAGAAAAACCACGGGAGCCACCCCAGTCCACTATGAAAAAGAATCAAGAGTACAAGTCTTCTCGCAATCTCTTTGAGCCTGCGTTTTCTCTCGCCTCTCTCTATTTTTCTCTAAAAACACATTAACCTAATTACATACAAACTGCAATATAAATAGGTCGGGGTACTAAGAGAAAATTACACCCCAAGTCCTTTAAATATCGTAGTCACTGCTGAAGGTTATCTACACCCCTAACAATCTCTCACTTGAAAATAACCGAAGCATCAGCAAACAAACAACTGCAAACCCAAATAATCTCAATCAACGTGGACGCAGTCATCTGACCCCTCTTGGTGTGGCTCCAGCCCCATCATATTTTTCAAACATGAAGGCCAACTGATGTTGAACACAACTTTAGTTTCTCAACAATAACAGGCTTGGTCAACATATCTACTGGATTTTTATTTCCCAAAATCTTCTCTAGTAACAAATCCCCATCCTCCAAAAGCGAATGAATGAAATGGTATCTCAAATCGATGTGTTTTCGTCCTAGCGTGGAACACTGGATTTTTGGCAAGGTGTATAGCACTCTGGCTATCACTGAAAAGAACGCAGTTCTCTTGCTTCAAACCCAACTCCTCCAAAAAACTCTTCAGCCAAATCATCTCCTTTGTAGCCTCAGTCACGGCCACATACTCAGCTTATGTCGTGGATAATGTCACTATTTTCTGCAGACGTGAAACCCAACTCACCGCTGTTGAACCAACAGTATAAACATACCCTGTGGTGCTTCGCCGCGTATCCTGATCACCGGCAAATTCTGCATCCACATATCCCTGTATTGTCAACTTCCCTCTCCCAAAACAAAGTGGCAAATCAGTGGTACCTCTCAAGTACCGTAAGATCCACTTGACTGCTTCCCAATGCTGTTTCCCTGGATTGCTAGCAAACCTGCTTACAACTCCCACTGCATGGGCAATATTTGGTCTCGTGCACACCATCACATACATCAGGCTACCAATGACCGAAGCATAAGGAACCTTGACCATGTACTTCTTTTCTGCATTTGTCTTAGGTGATTGACCCTGAGAAAGTTTGAAGTGACTTCCCAAGCCAAGGGCGTGCTAACGGCCTTAGCACTATGCATATTGAACCTTTCCAGAACACGTTCAATATACTCAGCTTGACTCAATCGCAAGATCCCTTGAGTCCTATCCCTGCTGATTCTCATCCCAAGTATCTGTTTTGCTGCACCCAGATCCTTCATAGCAAACTCTGTTGCCAACTGTTTCTTCAAACTGTTTATCTCCCTAACACAGGATCCTGCTACAAGCATATCGTCGACATAAAGTAATAAAACTATGTAACTGGATTCAAACCTCTTGAAGTAACAACAGTGATCTGCATTGCACCTCTTGTAGTCGTTGCGCTGCATAAAACCATCAAACTTTCTGTACCACTGTCTGGGAGCTTGTTTCAAACCATATAGACTTTTCTTGAGTCTACACACCATCTCTTCTTTTCCTTTCTCAATGAAGCCAACAGGCTGCTTCATGTAGATTTCTTCATTTAAGTCACCATGAAGAAATGCAATTTTTACATCTAACTGCTCAAGGAAAAGATTTTCAGCAGCAACTAAATTCAACACCACTCTAATAGTGATGTGCTTCACAACTGGGGAAAATATCGCTGTGTAATCTATCATCTTAGATAGCGCTTCCATAAGATCCTCCGTCCTTTTCTCCTACAATATGTTGTGGGTGACTGCCTTAGAAAGGGAAAGACGAATAACTCCTAACGCCTTTCTGTCAAGAACATTCCAATCCGCATCTTTTTCTTCAGCCCTATTTCCCTTCGCTTTACCCTCCAACGGACGGTAAAGATCCTTTTGATACAGATAGTCCTCTATCTGCGTCTTCCAGTACGCGAAGTCTGACCCGTCAAACTTTGCTATTTTCTGACTGCCTTCTTCAGAACCCATAGTTCCCACTGAAACCCTAGGCTGCCCGAACAAGATTAAATCCTAATTTGTCGAACAAAACCCTACCGTAACCTGCGGCTCTGATACCAGTTGTTAGGAATTGAACTCCTTGTTCAACTCACAACGCCCTACGGATCTTGAAAACTAGGATCACAGAAATCGCAAGCAAACAGAAATAGTGCGTAACGAATAAGAAAATAAAGAACACAAGATATATGTGGAAAACCTCAACGCGAGGAAAAACCATGGGAGCCACACCAGTCCACTATGAAAAAGAATCAAGAGTACAAGTCTTTCTCGCAATCTCTCTGAGCCTGCGTTTTCTCTCGCCTCTCTCTGTTTTTCTCTAAAAACACATTAACCTAATTACGGAGTACATACAAACTGTAATATAAATAGGTCGGGTACTAAGAGAAAATTACACCCCAAGTCCTTGAAATTTCGTAGTCACTGCTGAAGGTTGTCTGCACCCCTAATAGTATCATTTATTCATGCTATACAATCACATCTTGCAAATTGTTACAGTTTTAATCCCCATTTAAACTGTTTTTCCGCCTTAATTGGCTAAAAATCGATTAATAAAAGAAGAATCTCAATATTTTCACAAAATGTCTAAGTAGAGACCGATCTCCGGATTGGACGAGAGGGGTGCCTTAAAACTCTTCCCCTCTCGTAACCTGACTCCCGAACTCATATTTGATTATGACGGACTGGTGCCTTCACTTTTTCAAATTAAATAGCGTAGAAAGCGTTTCAAATTCGGTTTATTGGGTGTCGGACCTTCAAATCTAAGTGGCGATTCTGAATTGAGCGCTCGTCTCGCTAGCGCTCCCTCGATCCAACCTTTTTAAAACCGGAATTTTAAGGGCATGATGCCCACAACAATTATCCCCAAAACTTATATCAATACGTCCAGTCTGAGTGAGTTCCCAGCTTAGGAGGTTTTGAGGGAGATTTTGGAACCAGGGACACTTTTGCAACGGTTTCCTGCGATTTGTGTTGGGCAAATTGGTAATAAAAATCATCTACTGAAAAAGGTCTTCTCTTGTGCAGCCTCTCTGGCTCTCTTTCAATAGGTTTTTCCTGGTGTAGCCTCAAACTCTTGATCGAGGTGCCTACACCGGCGGCTGCATTGAATAATGAGTACAACGTTAGTAGTATTATTGGTAAGGTCCAGTTTACATGTCAATTATTGAGGAGGAGATGGTTGACAATTTGCCTTTTTAGATTGTCATGATTCTCAAACGGATTGATTGGTGAAAGCTATTCTTGATTACATGAACAACTGTTAGGTTGTAGTTTTCAGATTCTGTTTCTCAAATTCTTTTTTCTACAAACTCAAAACCTCATTTCTTAGATTTTTGAAAATCTTTCCGCCTGAAAACGAATAAGGTATGAATGCAATAAAGTGATTTTGTTTAAGTCACGGTTTTCTTGGAATATTGTGCAAAAACTAATTACATAAACTGCAACCAAACTGACATCTCTCTCTTCTTCTTTTTTTTCCGGCAGAAATCTGATCTCTCAAACTCCGTTGTTTATATTTTATCAACTCAGGTCATCTACAAGAAAAAGGAAAATCCTACTAAAATTCGAAATAAATTGTTCTCGTATAACTCATTGTTAATGACAAGTATTATCTAACCGTTCAGTAATAGAAATGGCCTCATGCACTCGAATTTGACAGATGAGATTCCGCTATCTAAAGATTCTGAAATTCCAAACACACAAGTAAACTAATCCTAGTTACAACCACTGGCAACGAAACCTATTTGACTTGCAAAAACAATGCCAAGCATTATTCCCCCTGCCTGCCGGACAGGAAAACAGAAAACCAGGATTATTACATGAATCATAAATGGTTCCCATAGCAAACAAATAAAACCCAAAATACTCCAAAATTAAGGATCCCCACCAGAGTGATTTGCACAATCCAACCATTTATGGCAGTAAATCTCATGTATTTACCTTAATTACCTATGATATCTCTGTGCATTGATTGTAAATTTAGGACATGGTAGTCCGTACGAGCTCAATCCACGTTTTTGCAAGGAACCAAAAATAAAGGGCTGACTATTCGCAGTCCCGTATTTTCTCCCTTAACCCACTACATTTCGGTAAATAGTTGTTGAAAATTATACATAACATTTCGGTAAATAGCTGTTTAAAACAAGACTATATTTCGGTAACTACATGTCGAAAATATGTTTAACCTTCGGTAAACAACTGCCGAACATATATTTTTCGGCAAATAGCTGTTGAAAAAAAGATTATATTTCGGTAATTGGATGTTGAAAATATATTTCCATTTCGGTAACTAATTATCGAGTATAGTTAGAAATTTTTAACGGATTAAAAGAGAAAATACAGTGCTGCGAATAGCCGCCCCAAAATCAATCAACAATTGCGTTCTTACCCCACCCTACCCTACCCTGCCCCAAAAAAGTGAAAAATAAGTGAGGAAAATAAATGCCTGATAGAAAAGAAAAGAAGTAATGCCATAGTATGGGCCGGCATGGAATCACTTTCGCTATGCAATTTTTTTGCACGTGTTTGCGGAGATTTTAAAATATATTTGTTAAAAAATACTGAGAGTGGTAGGCAACATTTAAAACGGAAAAAACTGATCTTTACATGTGGGCTTTAATCAACGAAGCGTATATAGTAAGGTGATATCACCTCGTCTCTCTTTATAAAGGTACGAGAAAAGGAGTTCGGATTTTATTAGTATGAGTTTAAAGCTCCCGCGTTTACTGAGATGGCGTTACAGCTTGTGGGTAGAGCTGCAAATGAACCGAGCTGCTCGCAGACAATTCGTGACTCGGCTCGTTAAAGCTCGGATCAGCTTGACTCGTTTAGTAAATAGGCCGAGGTCAACACTAAGGCCCCGTTTGATAACAGGGATAGTTGGATGAGATTCGTAAGGAGATGAGATTAGGATTTGGATTGATAATGAGAAGGGATTGTTAATGAGAAGGGATTGATAATGAGTATGTTTGTTTGGGATGAGATTAGATGATGAGATTGGATTGATAGAAGAAATTGGTAATGAGAA
>JAOTQK010000005.1:2600614-2612566 GCA_025642025.1 Rhododendron ferrugineum
GGCGTAAGGCGTACGCCTCGGTGCGCCTAAGGAAATTAGGTGACTGTCTTTGTGGTTCACCGCCTAAATTTTCAAGCCCTGAGGCGTTTTAGCATTGCCTCACCGCCCCAACGCCCCAAGGGCCAAGGCGAGCCCAGAAAACGCCTTTGAAAACATTGGTCAAAACTCCGAATGAAAAGGAAAAGGATAAGTGGTATTTATACATTTTCTTTCGGTTCCTTCCATCTAGACTCTAAGTTCCATTAAGTATAAACATTAACAATTATAGTTGCATTAATGAACGATCATTTGCCTGGTGTTTTGGATTTGAGGTTTTGACTTTTATTCTGCCTTTAAACTTACTTTTATTGTTTGAAAGAGAGAAACAATTTTCTTCCGAAATGTCATATTGATTAGTCTGCAATCATAGTTTGATATCAAATTAGGAATCATGTTTCACTTTATGTTTTTTAGAATCCATAATCATATGGTGTATTGCTAGAGGGTTCAACATGTTAAGATACAGGAGTGATGCCTATATTTTGAGAGAATGCAAAGAACTTGTGAGAAGAAAACATTGAACAATGCATTAATGATAGCATGTTAGAAAATAGAAAGCATTGGCTTTGGGACACCTATAAGATGTATCCATTCATGTCTCATACGGATATACAGGTAAAGGAAACGAAAAGAAAAATGAAGTAGCATTTCTAAGTATAATCACCTTTTGATACTACACCATTAAATTTGTCTACAAGCTACGAAATATTGTCTATGGACTACCATAGAAATCTTTAAGCTTCGTGTGGTGTAAGTTGGCACCGGTCGGGTAGTTTACATATTTATACAGAGTTATATAAGAAGTAAAGATAGTGTTTCCTTTATATCTTAATAAGTGTTTCCAAAAGTAATTTCTCTAGGTAAATGAACCGTTTTCTAATATAAATTTTCACAAAAGTAGGACATTCAGTTACTTTCCCAAACACTTCTGAAAAAATAAATTTATCGTCCATCAAATTAGGTGGGGATGGCAACGAGTGGGTGTTGGACGAGGGACGATTCCTCAACTCCGTCCCTCCATGCAAAGTCTCCCTTACCCCTGCCTCAACCCCGAGCTATTTCTGCCCCTCCTTGACCTTATGCTACCCTTGTAACTTCAGAAAAGATAAACACATAGGGGAAGAATGGGTTGAAAATCAAGGCCCTCGGTAATTTTTTCAAAGTGGTTCGGTTCTTATTTTTAGTTTTTCTCAAGTGCCTTGGAAAAGGACATACGTACTCAAATCAAACTTAAAAAATTTGCTTTTCACTTTTCAAATCATGCGTAAAAGTAGCTTGGCAGGGTGTGCGTGCATCTCATGAAATTTGACGTCTCTAGGTTGAATCCTGGGCTTTCCCACCTACTATATGGTGTTGTTGCGTGTATCTTTTACTTATGCGGTCATGAACTACAGTTAGAGTTCTTCATTAGCCAAAATCACAGACAAAGAAAGAGAATGGAAGTTTTCCTATAAAATTTCACTATTTTGCTGTTATTCGTTTTTATTCTTCTCTCCTGATCTAAGTATCTGTTATTAGGATATTTTATGTTTCCGCACAACCAAAACGTTATCAATGTCCTCTCCATGTTTTCACTCGGGTATATTTGTTGTACTTTCCATTTAATGGTTTTCATTATTGAGAATCCAATTTTGGATATAGTTAAGAAAGTTAAATTTTCTGTTATTTTGTTTGATCTTCCTTATTGTAAGATGAAAATGGAAACAGAATGTACAACAGTAGAGTATTGCTGGAAAATGACCTGAAAATGCCTAATTGAGTATCTCACCTTGCGGTTGCCTTATTATCAAGTTGAATTCTCTCATCCTTGTTGTGTGTTAAGTTACCGAGTGAGGTATTTGATTCAACTGGCTTCTGTGTTGATTTTCTCGTTGCTAGTGCATGGAGTAAAATTACCTTTGCAGTTATTTGTGAATATCTGTGGCCTTCTAGGATATTACTGGTAATAATTACTAGAGTTGTAATTTTTACTCCTTGATGAATAGGATTCATGGGAATCACTTAGCAGAGATGCCATTCATTGGGACTCGGCATATTTATAGGCGTCAAGGGATGTGTCGTCGGCTACTAAATGCAATTGAATTGGTATGTTGTGAACCATATTTCAAATCCTTGTTACGATCATTCTGGGCAAACAATCTAGGATTATAGTAACTTAAATCTGGATTTTTCTTGGTTCTGTTGGATTTACTGCTCTTCCTTGTCTTTTGATGCTAAGCCATTTGTGACTCATTTGTCCAGGCTCTCTGCTCGCTTAATGTTGAGAAACTGGTTATACCTGCAATCTCTGAACTGCTACAAACGTGGACTTCTGTTTTTGGTTTCATGCCCCTTGAAGAATCAAACAAGAAAGAAATGAAACACATGAATATGATAGTGTTCCCCGGTGTAGATATGTTAGAGAAACCTTTGTTGAGGAAGAAATTTGGTGGAGAGAGTCTCATTTCCACTGCAGGTATTTCATGAATGCTTGTAGGGCATGGCTTCCGAACTTTCTCTCTAGGATTTTAAGTATTTATATTCGTATTGCAGGTACAATCTCCACGGAACGCAGAATCGAACAGCAAACTTCAAATGCTCCTGGAAAAAGCGATATAGCTGCTGCTGAATATGATGCATCTGATGTAACTTGCGAGACAGTGAACTTTCAGGACTTAACCATTGAAATACGTACCCATGACAATCAAGAGTGTGAAAAAACACAAAATAAAGATTCTGAGTCTTCTGGCAGAGATGCTCTTGAACTTGATTTACAACGTACTGTGGAGGAACTGAATGAACAAAAAAGTGCTCAGAAGTTATCTCATGTTTCCACGATCATGTCTGATGCTACACAATTGGGGGGATCTCTTGATGGTAAACGGAAGGAAGGTGCTGATCATGAACTAAATGGAGAAGTTAAAGCTGTCTACCTTTCTGCTGAAATTATGACTCAACCCCAGGATGCTACACTGTCTTATTCGAAAGAGGATGTTGCCCAAATTCATGAACCGGAAATAGTTTCTTTAGTTCACAATAACTGCTGTCCTCTTGGCGGAGCTTTTGATGATGCTACTAAACCTAGTTCCCAAGCATCTCATATTCGTGATGGACTTTGCAAGTCCTCTGGGTGCCACTCGGGTGTTGATGAATATGATACTACTGCGGTAAATAAAGTGGATGCCTTGAATCATGTTGTTGAGGTGGGTCAAACTTCTATGGTTACTGTGAAAGATATCCATGAACAGATAGAAGAATTCGCTGCCGCTCATTCTGATTCCTGTTCCATTGATTTGAATTCCGTTCCCAACAGGCCTCAAGCTAGCATTCACTGTTCCAAGGAATCTGAGTCTGGTTGTCAGGTAGGCCACATCCTCCTGGTCTAGCTTGCTCTGTACCTCTCGGTCCCTCAGAGTCCTAATACATCTGGTTTTCATGAGGTGATTCTGATTTAGGAAAGCCCCCTTACTCTCTCTCTCTCTCTCTCACACACACACACACACATGCGCGTGCGTGCGCGCGCACTCACACATAAACATATATGTACATGTGTCTGTATTGTGTGCGCGTGCATGTGTGTTTGTATTGACATGCTCGCGCACGGACCCATGTTTGCATAAAGAAACATCTACTGATAGCTTGTTTATGTGAAATTGGTGTTCAATTAGAAAACAGTTCCTAGCAGTGACATGTGGGATATTTGTTATTTATAAAAAGAGAGGATCTGCAATTTGGCATGATGATGACCAGGTCTTCATGGTTGAATTTTTTTCCTACCATTCTGCTAGAGATAATCGTAATTTGTCAAATCCATGAAAGTGATATCTTGGTAGTTGTCAATTTGTTCCTTTTTTCCTTCCTTTTGTCTTACCTTTTAGTCTGACACACTTGTTTACTCTCCAGTTTTCTCTGATTAATTCGGCAATCTAATGTATTGCAGGTAGAATCACATAGATTGTTGAAGAGTGGTAAACTTTGCTAACTTCATGTAGCTTAATGTAGAAGCGAGTTTGCTTGTCGTAGAGATGTAGTGGTTGCTGTTTCGAGGCCACAATCTTAATGGAGAATCTGCATCTTTTTGGAGATTGGGAAATTTGTAAATTACTCTCCTTTTTGAATATTATGGGAATCAGTTCGCAGAAGGATAGCAAGAAGAGAGACACATCAAGTTTCAACAATCTGAGTAATAATTTGTTGCAACCTTCTTTGAGAAATGTGAATATTTAAACTTGAGAGGCCAGAACGGAAGTTCTTTTTGAGGTATGTCTAACACTAACAGTCTCTTATTGTTATCTTTGCCTTAAAGGTCTCTGGTAGCATTAAATATCTTTAGGTGTCTTCCTTGCTCCGTGTTTCTTTTCTCCTTTATCCTCTATAGTAAAATGGTGCCAATTACTTTTAGTCAGCAACACGGCTTGTTTTTCCATTGCGCGACATGTAGCATCTATTCTATGCAAAATTACTGGTATTTTACTTGAATTTATTACATTTTCTCTTGAATTGCTTGTTTTTCCCACCCTTTTCTTCCTTCCTGCTCTGGTTTTGTGTCTTTTGTCCCTGACTTGGCTGTCTGTTGTGCTTTTCTTGCCTTGTCCATAGTTGGTGAAACATTGTCATGAATAGTCACATTCAAATTCCCTGTAAGTTCTGTGCATGTTTTGTTTTCTCTTTTCACGAACTCATCATTTCTTCAATCTTTGCTTCTTGTTCGGTGAGTACTGGTTTTCCCGTCAATGTGAACACAATTAACGGTGTAATTTACGTTGTAGATGCAAAAAGTTCAATTGTGGGGGTGTTGAATTTGTTTTCGGTTGCATCTTACTGTGAATGCATGCTGACCTTTGAGTTTTAATTTCAGCCAAAAAGATGAATGGCCTAGATGATTCTATTTTAGGTCGCGGGATTCTCTTTTTCTTGTCAGTTTGCAGTGTATTTTGCAAAAGTGTGACTCAGCGACAATTTGCTCATTACAATGTTATGTGAAGAGAGAAATAGGGAAACTTGAGTTTTGCTGACATCCCCAGGTTCCTTAGAACGATTTATAAAAAAATCCTCAAGTTGAGATTGATATGAACGACGATCATATATGTTCAATAATGTGCTTTAAGTATCATACCTGTGCTTTTGTACATTTTCTTTTTCAAACTCTTGTAGACTCTCTCTCTCTCTCTCTCATTTCCTAACAATTGCTTCTTTATCTCCCTGCAGTAGAGGTGGGTTGCATCTAATTTCAGTGTCATGTAGAAAAGCACAGGAATATTTTGCTGAGTACATATAGACTCTCATCTCTTGACTAGGATGCTGCTGGTAAAGGTTGTAATGCATCATTACAAGGGGAGTGTCCAAACTGGAGCTGATGTAATAATTTTTGTAATTATCTTTTTCTTCTTTTGGTTGGCGATATTGTGGACTTGCTTAAGCCTTTTGGAATTGCAGATGGTAAATAGTTGTAACTTAATAGTAGTACTATATTTTCTTGGAGCATCTCTAATGTCTTACTATTTCTTTTAAGCCCAAGTCTTTTTCATTTACAAGAGCTCCCACAATGCTCGCAATATCTGGTTAAGTGTATAGTCATGAACTAGTTTTGCAATTTTTTGAGTCGAATTTAGCTCAATGGATGGCTATTCATTGTTAAATCAAGGTGTGTTAGTTATATAAATATCAAAAAAAAAAAAAGTGAAATGTGCCATAGCATAAGTTTCCTGTATGAACATATCTCAATTGCATTGGGCGGAGTTTTTGGCTAAATCTAGAGAGGAGAAATATTAAGTGGTGAAAGGCTCATTTTTCACCAATATTGGTGAAAGTTTCATTATAAAGTATGTGGTTTTCACACCAATGTGTGCTTGAAAAAGGCTCTGGAGGTGGAGCTTCAGGAGCATTGAATAATTATATTCCCGAGCAAACTTTATCAGAAGTGATCCTCGTAACCTAAAGGCTGTCTTAACTCCAGGTGATTCAAGTGGTTCTTTTCAATAGACTCCAAGTGATTCAAGAAGTTCTTTTCAATATGCTCAGTATTATTTGTGGAAAATATTAGATAATTCCATAAATTTCATTAAGTTACTATAAATTCGTTAAATATGTCTTTCAACATAAGATGACATTGTTTTAGCGCCATATTTGTCTCACATAAGCAACTATGATTCATACGATACCTTTGTAGTTTAGAATAATTAGTTATAAAATTTTAAATCCAATTTGGGACGGATACATCCAATTTGGGACGGAGGGAGTACAAAACATATGGTTTAAATTAATACTCCCTTTGACCCAAAAAAGTAGTCCGGTTTCCAAAATGAGAACTTTAAAAAAAAGAATTCTAATTATGAAGAATTTAAACTTCACAATTTATTGATACTATTTAGTATTATTAGCAGCAAAAAGTTAGGATTTTTTTGACAAAGAAGACAGTTCCAATATTCTTGGGCCAGATGTAGTAGTAAAGTAACCACCTTCCAGTCCAATAAGGCCCAAGAGGCTTCCATTGGTCATTAACTCGATTTACCAGGGGTGTTTTGGACAAATAACACAGCGTGGAAAACCTAATGGCTCTTGCCTCTTTTTAAAGTGAGGAGGACCCTGTATTATCATCAATCGTTGTGAGTTTTAGGGTTTTCGTGCTTCCTTCTCTCTGGCCAGCCGCACTCACAAGCACCGAGCAAGAAGAACCTGATCCGAAGCCCTAGCCATGGTGACCATCTCTCTCTCTCTCTCTCTCTCTCTCTCTCTCAGTGTACGTATTCGTGTACATGCTTTTGCGGTGTACTGATTTATTTCTCTGATGTTTTGTTTTGACAGTCGCTGGTAGCGAATGAGGAGTTCCAGCACATTCTTCGTGTGCAGAACACGAACGTCGATGGTAAACAGAAGATCATGTTTGCGCTGACCTCAATCAAAGGTATCGGGCGTCGTTTCGCCAACATCGTCTGCAAGAAGGCCGATATCGACATGAACAAGAGGTTTTACCGTTCCACTTGAACCTCAAAGTGGTTACGTAATTCATATTTAACTGTTTCTATTCATGTTTAATGATCATGTCTAATATATAGTTTAGGGTTATCTGGTGAGATTTTGCTCGTGATTAATCGTAGGGGCAACAAAATAGGACTTATGTGCGCTATATGTAACTAGTAGTATGAAAGTGTCTTTGTCCTTTTGTTTTGCTTCGCTTTGGTGCATCTTGTTTTAGATGTTGTCCTCTAACATGTAAAGGGGTCAAAAATGACGAATTAGGAACTAGGAAGTGGGGATTAGAGTGTTTTAGACCCAGGGATTATTGGAACAGTGAAGCTCATAACTTGAGAGTTCGAATGGAGATGGCAATTTGAGATTTGACGCTGTGTTTTGAATTATTTTGAAAGACCACTATTACAATTATTCTTTTTAAAGTTGTTTCTGGGTTTCTGGTTGTTAGTTTATCACTTTTTCCCTAGTCTTTTTTCTTCTGTCAAATGTGAATGGCAAGTTTCTTCAATATCCACAATCACATTAGAACATAGGGGGACTCAACGTGAGCAGGGGTGGATTCAGCTAAGGCACGGGTGGGTCACGTGACCCATCTGAAATTATCAGGATTTTTTTTATGTGAATCGAAACAGAATGTAATATATATATATATATATATAAAACTACCCGAAATAAAGTAAGATTGATGTGTAGATCAAGTGGTAAGCCGTTTGGTCTCCTACTTGTGCAGTCGTGAGTTCAAAACTCGCTGGTGCCTTTGACCAATTTTTTTTTAACGGCTTAATATGGCTTATGCAGTTAGGGAAAAAAAAACTCCTAAAAACTTGGGACTAGTAAGAGTTGAACCATGTTTTCATTCTGGACTTAAGTAGTTGGTAATACCACAAAGCCAACAAATACAATTCTACAAATTACACAAACAAAAATATAATAAGTTGTTTAGTGAAAATGTAAAAACACTAGTACATTCATTTTTTATTCTCGTTATTTATTTTGAACGCATGTTCGATATTGGATTGTTAGTATTTTTATCAAGTTTATGCTCAAAAGGTGACCCATCTGTCCAAAATTTCTGGATCCGCCACTGATGTGAGGGCTTAAACTAATCACAAGGTTGACAACACAAACACACCATAGGGACTAGCGTCACTTTTCATGGGACCGATGAATGATTGGAATGAACCGAACAGTTAATTGTTCAAGTGTGGTTTAAAATATTAATGAGCTTTAAAGAATTCAACATTGATTTGCTTACCTGTTGAGCCGATCTCAAACAATCTTTAACTGACACGATGGAGAGTGACGTCGAGTAGCTTGAGATTTTTACCACATCAAAAGCTGCACGAGTCGAGCAGTACTTTGTTCGAGTTTGGTTTGAAAACTTACGAGTTTCGAAAACTGTACGAGTTTATTTTGAAAACTTAGAGAGGTTCGAACAAGCTCTTAACGAACAAACATAGAGTAGATCTGTTCGTTTATCAGCCCTACTTTTGAGCTCTATAGCAATCTTTGTAGTTAAATTTACTCGTGCTCTTTTTGCATAATCTCTTATGGCTTCTAAAATGAAAGATGTAGCTGTTAAAGATTGAATCCCGTTCTTAGATATACTCATGTTCTGTCAGAAGTTATAAACCAAGCTTATGAGTAGTTTATTTGACCCCGGAACTTCTATTTTCTGGAGATATTCCAGATAACTACCAAATTGTTTCCTATTTGGTGGTTGTTTTGTTATCCCACAGAAGTATTTTAGGGATAAAGATGCTGGATTTATTTGCTTCGTTTTCTTTATAGAGATGGGAAATATCATATTGATTTGTTCATCTGTTTTCTAAATTTGGCTCGAGTATGTGTTCTATTATGCTGAAGTTTGTTTGAATGAACCTTGCAGGGCTGGTGAACTCTCAAATCAGGAAATTGATAACCTGATGACAATTGTTGCAAATCCTCGCCAGTTCAAAATCCCTGACTGGTTTCTGAACAGGAAGAAGGATTACAAGGATGGGAAGTACTCTCAGGTGACATCCAATGCTCTGGACATGAAGCTAAGGGATGATTTGGAGCGACTGAAGAAGATCAGGTAATCCATAACTTATGTTCCGATGCTACTTTTTCTTGGAGTTGCATGTTTGGAGTCTAAAATTTGATTTTCTACTATATTTCTTGGAGTGGCATGTTTGGAGTCTAAAATTTGGTTTTCTACTACATTTCTTGGAGTGGCATGTTTGGAGTCTAAAATTTGGTTTTCTTTCACTTTCCTTCTGTATTAGAATAATGATAACAACTCTAACATTATGGAAGTCCACTTTTTGCTTGCACGAGCTCTTCACTGTGTTTTTTTGTTCGGCATTTGTGTAGGAACCATCGCGGGCTACGTCACTACTGGGGTCTTCGAGTGCGTGGACAGCATACCAAGACCACCGGCCGTAGGGGAAAGACTGTCGGTGTCTCCAAGAAGCGATAATTTGCTTCTCTGTTTGCTATGGTTCCTGCAGTTAGTTTTGTTGAACGACCTTTACCAACATCAGCACTTCTTTGAGAATTCATGTTATCTTTTGCCGGTGATTTTGCACCATTTTGATGTTTTCAGCTACTTATCTATATGTTTCTCTCTCTACATTATGACTTCTGGTTGACTTGGGTAGCCTTCTAGTTTATGGTGTTCAATATGAATGGATCTTGTTTTTGGAACTCTTTGGGTTGCGTAAATTTTGTCATATCAGCGGATTTGGTTTTCAAGATTAGTTTTTGTGATTCCCCCTGGTGAATTCCATTATGCAGTTTTTTGTGCGTGTGTCTGCTTGTGCTGGTTGGGGGTGGTGTTACTTTCGCAGTTCGTATTCAATCGCTGATTTTGGTAATGGTTTGTTCGTGACCCGTGAGATCGCAAAAGGTCTAGCAAAGGGGGTCTTGATTTTAGTTAGCTAAATGATTCCATGTTCGGAACTTATTATCAGTCCTCAATCCTTGTAACTGTGGACATGTCTGATGATTGCTTTTACTTAAATTTTATGAAGGAGTAGCCATTTACAAAGGTGGTTTCCAGATTTTCCCTTTTAGATTAAATACTAGCAGGATATACAAGGGCTTCTCCATCTTGACAGTGCGATGTTGGTTTTACTAGGGCCAAGGTCAAACAGAAGTTTCAATTTCGGAAGGAAATGGATCCTCTCCGGTCCAAATGTTAGGTTTGGATTCCCTTTTATGCAATGAATGAATGGTTGAGATTTGTTGCAAAACTCTTCCACGAAAGAATTTTGAAACAAATCCGAACCATTGATTAATTTGATTATACCAATGAACGGTTCTGATATGGACTTTCTCGTCTGGACCCATTTGGGAAACCTCAACTGTAGCGATCTGGTTTTATAGCGTTTGCAGTCTGCTGATCAGTCTCAAACTTGGGATTAGACATGTCAGTAGTAGTTCTTGTCCATTTTGCAATGAATTCTCTTCATTTTTCTTGTTGGCCGTTGGCTAAGATTAAAGGTGAATAGCTGGATTTCACTTTCAAGAACTTCTTTTCTTAAAATCTTACGAGTAGTACGATTCTGCATCCATCACGTAAAAATCTGGTTACCCTGAGACCTAGGAGGGATCTCAACGATCAACTAATTGAAATACAGCCTCACTCTTTGCATTGAATGCGGGTTTGCTAAGCGTGATTAGGACCACGGTACCTAGAGAAGGTGATTATTTTTTTCTAAGCAAAAAGATTTTATTAATCTTTACAAATGATTACAAAGATTAAACGGAACAAGGGCTTACCGGCATAATTCACCAAAAACCACCAAAAAAAGACGGCAAGACGCCAACCAAAATAGCAAAATCCTGGGGAAAACCGAACTAAAGAAGGTGATTTAGCTTGATGGCATGTGGTATTTATTTGTAACTTTCTCTTTCTAGTGCCCATGGTGAAAAGCATTATGACATTAAGATTTCTCAGGCTTAGCTCACGACCTATTTATCTCACGTTATATTGTAAGCGAGGGCATTGTGCGCAAAATTAAACAAAACAAGGGCTCACCGGCATAAGGCATCCAAGACAACTGAAAAAGGAAGGCAATACGCCAACCAAAATAGCAAAATTCTAAGGAAAACCTAACTAAAGAAGGTGATTTAGCAAGATGGCAAGTGGTATTTATTTGTAGTAACTTTCTCTTCTAGTGCCCATAGTGAAAAGCATTATGGCATTGATGCTATTTTATCTCACGTTACATTGTAAGCGAGGGCATTGTGCGCAAAATTTGAAGGCTTTGTTTGGATGCCAGTTATCTTCGGGAGTAATGGTATTTTTGATTACTAGTATTAATTCAATATTCGGAGTAATTCCCTTGTATGTTCCTGCCGTTGTGTAACTTGTGTGTGGAGTGGATCACCTATGTGTTTCACGAGGCAAGATTCTTTGTGCTGAAAATCTTTATGCCTCTGTGCCGAAGGGTTTTCCGGCCGTTAAATTTAAAACATAAAAAAAAACACACACACACACACACACACACTCCAACGGCCGAAAAATCCCTCGGCGCAGAGGCACTGAAATTTTTGGGACAAAGTAGATCGGACCGGTGTTTCACATATCTTACTGCCTCGACCAAAAAAACTCACAGAAAAGGGTCGTCTTTCTTCTTTCACCTTCTGCGTATATAAAAAAACTTGTAACAAGTCACTACATTGACTTTTTAGACCTCTGCCAAATGTCAACGGAATGGACGTCTCCCAGCATTTTTAATTTTTTTGTCACCATTACCACATAATTACTTACTAATATAGCAAAAATGCTAATGACACATACATTTGTGCACATATCTTGCACATACATTTTTATGAGGCCCACCTCGGGTCTCACAAATATGATCCGAACCGCTCATTATTTTTAAAATAATTTTTTAAGAGTTCCTATAAAAAATCAACTCGATAGGATATCGGCAAGGGCTTTTTCAGAAATAGCAGTGCGAATCAGACTGT
>JAOTQK010000005.1:2641025-2653373 GCA_025642025.1 Rhododendron ferrugineum
TTTGGGTAGTAAGTAGAGAGAGATAGAAAAAGAAATGAGATAAATAATTGAAAGAAAAACTTAAGGGAGGCCGTGCACAGAAAGAAAAATTGGGTTTTGAGACAAAAAACGAACACATTTTTATGTCTAAATAACAGCCAATTCGATCAAAATACAATACCTAGATTTTCTCAACAAACAAAAAATAAATAATATTAATATTTTAAAAAAAACACGAAACAGTGCGGGGGCCTTGGCCCCCATATGCCCACAGCTCTCTCCGTCTCTGATTAATCGGGGCGGTTCAGGGGACAAATAATTAGACACCTAAAAAAACACTTCATAGTTCTTGATAAAATTTTAATGATCCGAGCCGCTCAATTAGATCAGAACTTGATTTTAAAGGTACCAATCAGCAAAAAAAAAAGACCAGAAAAGGTTTCATCTGAGCAGTTTTTAGCTTAGATTTGATGAATGGTTCAATTAAACACTGCTCAAAACAAGCACTTCCCGGTCATAGTTTTTGCTAATTTCTCGCGGGCACCTTCAAAATTACATTCTGCACACATTGAACGGTTTGGATCATAAAAATTTGATCAGAAACTATGAGATTGAGATTTGGAGTGTTTTTTTAGGTGTTTAATTGGTTGTTCGCAGAACCGCCCGTTTATTAATAGTGGTAATTAGTGGGTGATTACAACAGGTTTACCTTAACAAAGACATTGACCCCAACCTAACCTTTTAAACTTTACCATTCTTTCGGCCCCGACAAACTCTATTGCACGACTTTTATGGGTCCAACACGTATAGGTTCTAATGGCTAATGACGCAACTGCCCTTGAGGTAGGGATAATTGTTTAAATGCACCCATCAAATTCCTCATAACAACATCTGCTTTTTGTTTAGTACTCCATCCATCCCAAAAGTTAAAATCCGCTAAGAAAAGACATATAATTTACGATTAAAAATTGAGGTACATCAGTTTATAAACTTTAGAATTTCTTGATAACAAATTAAAGAGGTCAATGAATTCTTTAATTTGGTGTTAAGAAGTTAAAAAATTAAGGACGGGAGCACTTCTTCTTCTTTTTTTTTTATCCAAATTTGCACGTCTTTTTCAAAGTGGACTAACTTTTTGGGACAGATGAAGTATTTATTATGGGAGAAGCCGGAAAATAAGACGATGTCATAGTCTATAAGGTATAGATTTATGAAATTTTGAACTCTGTCATATGAGGAGTGTTTTCCTTCCACCATTTGTTGAATTTTTTTGTAATCGATCATTTTTGAATTTATCAATATCTATGTCCTTCAATTATTTTTTTAAGTTGCATTATTGGCCATTTCTTAACAATTTTCTTATTTTACAACTTCAATATCTCAATTCTTGTTACCTCTATTTACACCAGCTTTCGTCACCTACCGTTTACCATCACTTGTCGCCTTTCTCAGCTTTTCATTGCCTCTTGTCATTAATTCTCACTCCTACTATATCAATATAGTTTGTCCCTCACAACCCCATAGCTTACCTTCCTGGATGACCCCAATCCCGTCCTTTTTCTCTTCCCTAATAGACACCTTATACCTCCATGAAAAATTTCACACATTTTTTACCCTTGAGTTTTATAAAATCTGTAAAAAAAAAAAAAGAAAGAAAGACGAAGGATAAACAACTAGTAATGACGACACCACCAATAACTATAACAACAAAAAGATTTATTGTGATAATCACAAAAAAAGGATTTCAGGTATGAAAGAACTAAAGACAATGGAGTAATGCAAGGGGAGAAAGAGAGGGTCTCGTGTGGCAATGTTTACGAAAGAAGAGAGAAAAGATAAGGGCTTGAGTAGTGAAGGTGCGTCAGGCCATGCCTGGGCTGGGGATTCTTTCTCATTTTGTATCAGTTAGATGATTAGTTTGGCTTTATCCAAGTTATCTGTAATGAATTTCATTGTGTAAGTGTCGTGGGCTTTATCAATACAATACCTCTCACTTTCATCAAAAAAAAAAAAAAAAAGTAGCGAGGGTGGGTGGGTTTAGTTATCCAGTTTTGAATTTGAAATTTTAATCTTTAACTTTAATACTCCTACTTCGAATCAAAGGGAGAAAATCGTAAAGTCAAATAAAGTCGTTTTTTTTTTTTTTGGTGCAATGAGATACTTTGAGCGTGGCACCAGAAACTCCCATTATTACTCCATTAAACGTGAAAACCGAGTCATTTTCAGATACTGGGGGATTCTGGTACTCGGAAACTCAGGAGGCTCAACTTCCAATGGCTTAACACGTAGAGATCACACTACCACCACCACTACTTTACTTTAGACGATCAGAATTCTACTAAAAAAATTCTTCGGTGTTCATCTGAATCCAGTCATCGACATCACTTCACTGCAACTTTCTTCCCATGTTCTGGTAAAATTTCTTATCTTTCTCTCAGGAAATGAAATTCAACTGACTATTCTAAAAGTTTTTTTTTTTTTTTTTTTTACCATTTTTTCTTATCTGCTTCCTTGATAAATCTGATTGTTGAATAGGCCGACGGGATTTGTGCTGTGGGTTTTGGTGATCTACATATATGCTTGACGTATGGTCTGGATTTACTGAATTCAACGTCAATTTGCTCAGATTTTGGTGGTTATGGAGAAGATCTAAAACCCTGTTTCAATTTCACTTAAAGCTGTGATTTTTCGTGTTTGGACCCTTGGTAGATGCTTTAGACGTGGATTTTAGGTTTTAACGTTTTAGGAACTGGCTAACTTGGAGTGAGTAAATCCTAGTTGACTCAGTGATTATGATGGAAACTCTTTTTCTTGTTGCTCAGCATCGCAATCCAACTTTCCAGTCGGATTTCGGTATAATCGCAAACCCGTTATTGGATTGTACTACTCCTATAACCAAGCAAGCATGTTCTTATTCGTCGTCACCGAAAACCCCATTGCCATTTGTTTATCCCCATCACTCTGAGGAATCTGACCGCTCGAATGGATTTATGACGATTGGTAGTATCCCCGTTTCTGTTAACGTCAAAGCGAATCGTGATAAGGAGGGTTTTTACGGTGAATCTCCTTACTCTGAGCTTTGGGCTGGACCAGCGTATTCCAACTCTCCCGAACCTAGTTCTTTGCCCATACCCAAATTCTCACTCCGGCCGAAAAGAAGTGCCTCACTTAACCTGCCTTCGTCATCGGCCTCTGATATCAGTTTTCACCCCGTGGCCAAGTCTGCTCCCCCTTCCCCCACGAGGGACCGTACCACCTCTTTTTCTAGAGATGTGTTTAACAGCGATGACTCTGCGACTAAGAACCTGCGTCGCATTCTCAATCTTGACATTGAGGACGAATGAAGTACGAGGAGCTTCAGGCTCCTGTAAATAAAATTATTTTCCAGACTTTTGTAGTGGTAGATTGTGTACATAGAGTGAATAAATTACTCGGTAGTGCGACTGTCAAGAAGTTAATTCCAGTGTTTTTTAGTGGTGGGGTATGAGAAAAGTGATGGCTGGGTTGGTCGACAATCTCCAGATATAATGCGGACATGTGATGTGTGCTCTGTTTATGCCTGTCTTCTCAAGGCGTAGTTGGGGTTATGTGACACTGATGGCTGCTTGATGCAAGTGTTTAATGGCAGAAGGAAATAAATGGATGGGAGTTTGCTATTTGAAGTGCCTAATTTGCATAGTCGGTTGTTGGGGGTTGAAGACTTTGAATGATTATCCATTCGGCTTAACAGGAACTGCAGTTAAATTGATCAATGATATCATGATACCTGGTCTTTCTGTATTCTCACAGGATTGTGGTTTTTTCCTCACTTTGTGTATATACTGTAGGATCCTAACTTGATTACTTAATCAGTTTCTCTAGGACTTTGTTCTGTTCTTGTTACAGTCATCTTTGGCCCTCAATTGGGACTCTAGAGTCGGTATGTTTCTTGTCCGATATAGGTGTACTCTTTGTTAAATCTTGCTTGTATTGGCTACCCGGACATTCCTTTGCTTTCTTCTACCTCACATGTTTCGTTCATGTAGCTGAAATAGGCTGCACTCATCTCTTTCTCTTTGGTTGCACCATTTCTTCTGTTTTCTTCTCGTAGTTGGATCTGACTCCTATGACTTCACTCTGAGAGAGTATTGCTTCCCCTTGACCATCTTTCCTGTTTTTTGAAAGGGAAAGTGGGAAGGGAAGTATAGTTAGATGTCGCTTCTGCTCTTGAGTTTGCAGCTCCCCTTCGGTAGTCTGTGTCGCACCATCCAATTATAAGTGCCGGTGTCTTTGTTTCTGAGAGTTGGTAATGCCACTTTCTCCTTCAGTCTTTATAGTGTTCATGCAAGTCCTGTTGTCCTTGGAGGTCGTTGATCATTGCAAGCTATTCACAAGGTAAGGACTTCCGGAGTATTATTTTTCTGCATAGCTTTCTTCATTTCTTTGTCTTAAAGTATCAAAATAGTTGCTAATAATTTATCTCTTCCACTCTTTTTGGTTTGGCAGTTTGGGAAGGGAGCCAGTGGAAGAACTTCTGGTGGTCGTTACTCAACCAAGATATGTTATTGACGGGTGTCGCTTTCATTTTCTAGTTTATTGGGTCAGTTTCAGCATGTCGCTTTCATGTTTTGGTACCTCTGTTTTGTTATTAAGGCTTCTGTAGATCCATATCGCAGTTGGTATGCACAAAAGTTGCCATTACCTTCCCCGGGGTTATGTTTATCCTTGGGTTTATTGGAGGTAGATGGTTGCTTCTTTGGTCTTTTAAATAGTAAGTTTGAACTGCTATGTTAATTCTTAGTTTTTGGCATTCCCAGTAGTCGGTGTTGTTTGGCGGATTTCTGAACAGAAACTGGTCCTTGTTCTTAATTATGTACTGTGGCTTGTCATAATTTGTACCTAGGTTTTTTCTTTGGACACCTTGGATGGTCATTGTTAAGGAATCCACATCCCCTAGGAGTAGAATGGGTTATGAAGTTTCTACATAGTATCAGAGCATAGAGTCGTGCCATGCCTCGCCTTGCACAGCTTTTGCCTTGCTACCCATCGAAAAGTCATGTTTTTTTTTCATGTTGGGCCTTGTCTTTAGAGAGCATAGCTCATTCCATCCCACATTGTAAAAAATTCAATGAACAACCCATGCTGACAGACTCAAAAAAGGCCACGCGATGATAGATCCAAAAAAATGCCACACGTGACAGACTTTGGGAATGGAATGGATGATAAATTAATATAACGTTGGGATCTCCCACTTAGTGTTTAAGCTTTTGGGTCTGATCTTAAAGTTTATGTAGGCTTGAGTTGAACTCTTCGCATTGAAAAGCCAGCTAATTGGTGGTGCTTGGAATACGATATCGGTGTTTCGGTTTTATTTGGCAGAGTTTTTGGAACATATTTTTCTTCTATGTTACGCAAAACAGAAATCTTCATTTTGGTCGGTTCCCAAGATGAGTCGTCTTGATTGCAGAACCCGCATGGAGGTAACATGGCTCTGAATCCTCTGATGGAGGCGTTTTGGTGGGGCTGGCAATGTGCCCTTTCGATATTTCAGTGTTTGGGAAAGATTTAAACTTCAGATTAGTTCACCATACGCAATATTTTCTTCTGTCACTAGTTGTAGTTAATTTGTTTGGCACAACTTTTTGGGCCTATGTTTTCAACAATTACAATTCACCAGAAAATTCAATGACAAATACTAGTACCCAAGTCTTTTTACATCAGAGCCGTACGATTTAAGAAAACTGATGTTCAGTATTTTCGTCGGGTCAAGCCGTCTTTCAAATGGTAATAGAAGTGCTCTATAAGTAACAATCACTCGATTGATAGACGAGTTGGGGTGTGACAGATTAGCAAAAAGGGTAAGAAGACACAAAAGAGAAACAGATACATACAAGGATCTTTATCAACAAAATGACGCAACCCATTGTGGATGAACAACATGACTCCTTGATTAGCATGAAAGCTAAACAACAACAGTGGTAGAAGGAGCCCACAAAGCAAGATTAGTCGTCCTGATTGCAGAACCCGTGTGGAGGTAACATGGCTCCGATGGAGGCGTTTTGGTGGGGCTGGCGATATGCCCTTGCCAAGAACTTTCGATATTCCAGTATTTGGGAATGACTTGACTAATGATTAGTTCAACATACGAAATTTTTTCCACCTGCACAAGTTGTAGTTAATATGTTTGGCACAACTTTTTGGCCTTCGTTTTCAACAATTACAATACACCAGAAAATTCAATGACAAATACCCAAGTCTTGTACATCAGAGACCCGTATCGTATGAATTAAGAAAACTGATGTTGAGTATTTCAGTCGGGTCAAGCCGTCTTTCAAATGGTGTAGAAGAGCTCTACAAGTAACAGTATTATTCATGCCTAAGATGATTTACTCGATTGATAGACAAGTTTGGGTGTGACAGATTAGCAAAAAGGATAAGAAGACACAAAAGAGAAACAGATACATACAAGGATCTTTATCAACAAAATGACGCAACCCATTGTGGATAAACAGCATGACTCCTTGATTAGCATGAAAGCTAAACAACAGCAGTGGTAGAAGGAGCCCACAAAGCAATCACAATTACTCATCATGCCTACACACTCTGTGTGAAACTCTCTAATAGTATCTTATGCACGACGGAACAAATGAGACGGATTTGAATTGCGTGGCGTAATTTTTTGTTTCCCATGTTATCCTTCTAGCGAGCGTGTAGACGTAATAGACTACCATTCCTAAAATGCTTAGATATACAAGTGCAGCTGGGATAGGAGTTTATATCAGAACGGAAGCGAAAATACCCGAAAATATTAACAGAAAAGAAGATTTCGAGTCTTCATATTTAGGTGACGTCCAAATTAAACCAGGGGGAAAAGGGTATGCAGTCCCCACCTTACTTTTGAACCGGGAAAAGCAATTTACAGTCCCTGCCAGGACTCCCTGAATTGAATCACTGCGACAAATTATGGGCATATCCTCCTTTAAATTTCACAGTGGAGTCAACATTGAAAACATCGTACGACCCGAAAACCTGTTAGATTTGTGGAGTCTTATTCCAAGTGCAAGAAACAACAATGCAGGGGCTCAATAAGGAAAAACTAACTTGCATCTGGGCATAGATGAAAGGAAAGAAATGAAGAGGACAAATATCAATCTTCCTTAAAATTACCACCATAAGGAATAAACAAATAAAATAACAACCATAAGTAAGAGGGAGATTCAATTTTTGCCTGCTTCACAAGGCCAGAGGTTATGGTTTACAAACAACACAAGGCCGGTGAAAAGCTCTTTCCTACCCCCTTCCAAGTAGGAGGGAACTGAAAGCTTACAAAAAAAGAGAGCACAATTCTTACAACAAAGCAACAAAACCCAAACAAACCAGGACCTAAATTCTCAGCTGTGTACAACCCAGAATAGTTCCATTACATCTTGTCATAGGAGCGACCCGGCGCCAAATTGGTCTCTCAGCTCCAATAGTTAAAACGTTGACATCGGACAGTTTCGTGATGCCCGAATTCCATCGCTCCGGCCCAATCACCCCTCCAATCACATAAATATCGTTCCCCAACGCAATCATCGCAAACCCAATTCTCCTCCTGAACTCCGATGCTGAAGCCACTACCTTCCTTGCTCCTATTTCTTGCTTGAAAAGAATTCCATAACTCATCACATATAGTGATTCCCTTGCAACCGCCTTTGGACCCTGGAGCCAACCGTAGTCTTGAACCATCCAACTGTGGTTCAAACCATCCAAAACCTGCACAGTCGACAAACCCTTGTGCAACACATGGACCCTACCCCTAATAACCACTCCAGAACACGAAGTGTTGTGAGTGTAGGGGAGATCGGGTAGTGGACCCCACACATCCTTCTCGGGATCATAAATTTCTGCTTTGGAGATCGATTTCCGGAAGCTAGTGAAACCGCCCGCCACAACAATCTTTCCATCCAAAACACAACACGCAAACAGGGCACGGGGCACAAGCATGGGAGCCCGTGAGGCCCACAGACGGCTAACGGGGTCGTACGACCAGACCTCATCGGTGGCAAAAATCCCGTCGTGGTCCCCTGTCGATGGGTCCACGGCATCGCTACCGCCGCCAAGCACAAAAAGCTTCCCATCGGCAGAGACGACTCCAAAGTTGGCAAGTTGTCTGATTTTTGAAGGGAGAACTGGAAGAGTGATCCAATGGTCTCTGCGAGGGTCATAAAGCTGCCAAAGATTCTCAGGGTCAAATGCACAAACACATAAGTAGTCCTCCGATGAATTGACCTCCTTTCGGGCTTTGAATAGCTCAGGGCTGCGGACAGCAGCTCGCCAGGAATGGGATACAAGCTCTAACTTTGGGTGAAGGTAGAATGGTACTCGTGCAAGGCACCCAAGGGCAACTGCGTCAGGGAGTCCTTCAAGTAGACTAGACATGATGGTTACTGGTGGATCTGTTGAAACTGTGTTCTCCATCAACATGTGATAGCATTATCTGAAATGCCAATAGGAGGAAGAATTGCCATTATTGCATGAGAATTGAGATAGGGGATATGAGCACATTGATAATCTATCAAATAGGGACATAAGTAACACCGAAAGCATCCCATATGGTTTTCATTAAGTTAATACCTTCTAACAAAGAAAATTGGATTTCATTCTAATAAACTTCCTAGTATTTTTTCTTCTGCTAGGCTTTATGCTAAAGGATTGATAAGATGTCCTAGACATGTCAAAGAAAGAAATGGAAAATTTTAAAAATGAAGTGATGAAGGGAAGAACAATGCAAACATGAGATGGACAAACTCTCAAATGTGCATCAGGGTGGCATAGCCAAGTAAATGTAGTATATTCTGTGGGTTAGATAACGGTTTGTTGCATCCCTGTGTGATAAACCACATAGCGAACAATTAACAGGCCAGCTTTCAGTTGAGTTGAGGCACAGATGGGCACCTTGCATAGACACAATAATATGGTAACTAAATGGATGCTTCCAATTGTAAAATTATCATATAATTCCTCATTGTAAATGCAATAGCTACACAATTTAGGACATAACTGCCATCTGATATGATTGAATATTCAACAAGATGCATCGATGTGTCTGACATTTCAGAAGATGATGTAACAGATGAACATTTGTTCAAGAACAAAGAAATAGATTCAAAGAGTTGTGGCTTCATAATTTCACGAGGAATCTGTGTTCATTTTTCTTAGTACATCTGTATGCATGCAACTACACAAGCAAACCATATACTTCAATGATTCTCAGAAAACAAAATGTATTGGTAACAACTCTAAAACGACTCCAAGAAGAAGCATCTAGCATTGGCAATGTCTGGGACAGATTGAGGGGAAGATCAAGAACCGGATGGTCCACAGAAGCCTTGATATTGTTATCGGCTGTTACATGCACACGCCCATTTCTTCGTGCCAAATATGCTACAATTGACAAGGCTATCCTTGCTAAAAATTGAGTAGATCCGGAACCCCAGATGGTGAATTAGGTCTAATTCTGTTTACTGCATGTCCTCTTTTGACCCAAAAGTCAAAAAGTTTTTGATTTGGGTGAGTTGGCAGCAGGTGACCAAGAAGCTCCAAAGCCTCCCTCCGACCCTCGCATAAATCAAGATCACATTTCTAATCCCGTAATCCCATCAGATGACCTAGAGCTCAGGTGTTACAAAACAGGAGGCCGAGAATTTATAATCCTTTACTTAAACACTAACTAAAATCTTATACCCCTCAAAACATTAAGGCAGTTTAACTGAACATGAAATTTCATTGCTTTGGATTGATAAAAGCAGGACTAGGAAATCAAAATCACTCTAGGAGACTAGGACACTTAGAAGTTGCCGCAGTTTAGTCACGATCCCAACTTGGCCTAACTCCCATATCGCCATAACCCTTACTCTGAAATAATCTCAATGCATGGCAAATACAAGAATACCCTAATCAAAAATTCAAACGCCATAGACAAGCACAAACACCAAAATACCTGTTATTGTATCAAATCTATTTTACATAACTACAAACAGAACATCAAAATGAAGGAGAACCCAGATATATACACCAAATTGACATTGAAACCCTAACATTCAACCCCACAAACCAGCACTGCAACAGAAATCGCACCCACATCATAAATTCAACGGATTTGGGCAAAACCCACAATGAATTCAACAAAATGGAGATTGGGTTATGAATAATTTTCAGTAATCACAACTATAAGTCGGTCAAATTACAGATAGAGTGTTGTACGAGGAGAGAAGATATTGACCTTAAATCCCCAGTCTTTGCCGCCTGTCGTGAAAGATTCTTGGAGATAGAGAGGATAGATAGTTGTGGAAGGAAAAAGCAGCAGCTGAATTGCGTAAAGAAACTATGACCCCTCTCTCTCTCTCTCTCTCTCTGGTTTTGTGCAAATCTGTATTTTGAGAAAGTTGTGCAAATAATCCTTCATAGCATGCGTTTACCCTAGACTTGGAATAGGCACGAGGGATATTCTTTCGTGCAATCGCATTTTTTTTTTTTCCAATTTGGTCTTCACATCCTTCGTCAGTACGTTTCAATTTTCTTTTCCTTTTTGATCAATTGGCCTTGGACATTTGGATATAGATAGATTTATCTTGCAAATTCTTTTTGTGTAAATCTGATGAATCACTTTTTAAATTAATTTGGCAAACTTTTTCTGAACTATTTTGAAATTTTTTCAAAAAGTTTAATGTCAAATGGGCTTTTGTATGACCAACCAAATTGATTTTAAAAACTTACGGATTATTTCTTTAAGTAATAATCAAAATAAAGTAGTTTCATATATAGCTGAAGTATGGTTTCAAACTTCCACCTTTCTGGAGGAAAAAATGCATAAATAAGAAAAGCAACAATTCAAAAAAAAAAAAAAAAATTTAGCCAACACTTTAAAAGCCTTTTTGTGCTCATCTTTTATTAGCAACAAATATGCTTCTTTAATCTTTTAATTATTTGCATTGACTACACTTCCCCAATTCTTTTAATTTGTCAGTGGATGCCGACATACAAAAATTAATCACCACGAGTATTCAAAGAAGTCATGCTTTCAGAGTTTCTCATTGAAAAATAGAAGGTCTCGAATTTTAGCTCGGAGCATCCGTTCATGACGTGTGAGACCCACATAGATCATGCTTAGACAAATCCAGTGACAATTAATCTCCGAGGTCTTAGTGCGCAAGCCGTTATTAAAAAAAATCATTTTGATTTGATGATAGAAGGGTCATCAACGTTTTTGTTAAGGAAAGAGAAAAAAAATGTATCTTCAAAATCACACTAAAAAATCAACTTTCCTAAACTTGGGCAGGTGTCCACTGGAGCACAGGGTCAATAAGGAACACTGCTACCTGTACAGCATTTGCTGTACAGCAGCCGCGCACAAACCAGTTTTGCGTCTGTCTCAAGTCTCGCAAAGATGATCGGAGCCACTCATTTTGTTCAAAATATTTCGTTTATGGTCCCTGTAAAAAATCACCTCAATCCAATATCAGGAAGGTGTTTACGAATCATCTAACTTTGCTTCAAAATTTAGGCTCATAAATGAAGTATTTTGAACAAAATGAGCGGCTCCGATCATCTTTGCGAGACCTGAGACAGGCGCAAAATTGGTTTGTGCACGGCTGCTGTACAGCCTTTGCTGTGCAAGCAGACTTTCTGGTCAATAAGGAGTAATGGGATGGGATATGCATTTGTTGGGTCCAACCTTACCTAACATAGGTATGGATCATGATTATGTTTAGTCTACTACGTTAATAAGAAATATAACACATAGTTTTTAATACTTATATGCCCCGTTCCGCTAAAAAAAAGATTATTTTCCAAATACGTACTTGTTTTTTAAATTAGAGGTGATATATTGCGAGAGAATGACATGTCCCGTAAAGCAAAAAATAAGTACTTAAAAAATACTACTACTAAGAACCTTAGCGGAACGAGGCCTAATCGGGTTGGGTGTGAAACCAAATTCAATCGGAGTGCCAAGTTTGCATTCAGATTGACCTGTCCAAAGGGGTTGTTCTCGGAGTACTGAGTACAGGACTCTTGTTGGATGCCATGTTCCTGAGAAATCTGGCCCGTTGAGAATTTCAAGCTAATTTTCTTTTCCTGTATCCATTTTTTCTCTCACCCAATGGATCGGAGTGGATACTTACAATTTACAAGGGCCATGATCTGTTCTGCCCGGGAGCTGATATGGGTAGTCAAATATTCCGGTTATATGTTGCACAAAAATGCTACGGACACAGGCCGAAGAATATAGATACGAACATGTATGTCGGTGAGTCCCACATACCTTGTGCTAGACCCACGTGCACGTCTGGGCATCTCGGTCTGTGTGTCCGTAGCTAGCACTCCTTTTATACACAAGTCAGATGTAAA
>JAOTQK010000005.1:2725398-2737303 GCA_025642025.1 Rhododendron ferrugineum
ATAATTGGACTTCACTGCAAAGTCATTAACAATAAAGGACTTTGCTCCAATTACTGCTTACCATGAATGATGTTTGAGAGTAAAGAAAAACTTGGAATTCAATATTAATCCTAGTATTTGATACGCTGTACAAATATATATACATAATTACATATCTAAAGATTTTGGACAGAACTGCTTTATTTATTTATTTTTAATTTTTGACATGGTATATTTTCAGTAATATTCCGATTTCAATAATGGTATATTCTGGTTAATATTCTTTCGGTGTTGTAACAAAGATGCTAGAACACAGAATAATTCACATAAAAAGTAGAGAATTTCAAGTTCAGCAATCAAATGAGGAAATAAGGATAGGGTAAGGGTTGGAGACTTGGAGCCGTTGACGATAATTAAAAAAAAAAGAAAAAGTTGAAGCCTTTTTTTTTCTCCCTCTTTGGGGAAATAATTTTAAGTAGTATAACGGTTGGGATGAAATAGTGCGAAAAAATAAAAAATTATGAATGCAGGGTGTTCCGAACCAGCTTGCGCGCACCTCAAACTAATCCATACAACCCCTCCCAAAACACCTCGGACCACGATGTATTCCGACAAGAATACTTAAAAGGGAACACGTAAACTGCGAAAAGCAGTTCCGTTGGTGCATGATGACAGAAGGATCATTTCTACATCCTATAAGCACCTTTATACTGTTCTATTCTATTGACCTTCTGGGATTTCATCCAGAGGAAAAAAATGCCAGAGTCTGCATGCACCCACCCACCAAGCGTTCAGAATCTAGCCAAAGCATAAATTTCACTCACCCCCTGGGGTTTTGCTTTTCGAACTGATTCCTCCTCTACCTATGAAAAATATCTCCCCTCCTCAATGTTTGTATTTGCATTTCACTTGCACCCCATCCCCGATTACGAAAGCACTGCACTACAAAAAAATCGACAGCTGCGCATACGATTGACTCTGAACTAGCACACATTCAACATGAACCTATTGGCTCCTATTTTCTTCTCCAGAGAGAGAGAGAGAGGGGATCTTATGCAGTTCCACTGCTACTAAGGGAGGAAGGATGTGATGGTTGCGAGATTTCAGTGTGTGGAAGGGAGTGGAAGGAGGGAGGCAAGCATGGGAAGAGAGGTCGTGGAAGAGGAGAGCGGGCAAGGAGAACAGGGGTGGTGATGGGCATTAGCAGTGCTCGTCTGAGGTTTTGCGGTGGTGGTCTATTAGCCAACGGTGATGCCTGACATGTGAGAATTGGGAAAAGTGGGGGAGAGGAAGAACCGACTTTTGGAAGGAGCAAGAACGTCATCGTAGAAGATTTCGTTAACTCCATCAACAGACAAACTCTAACGGGGTGCATAGCCATTTCTCAAACATCCAGGGAGAGTTTGTTGTAAGAGCAAAACCTCCAAGGGTGCCAGTGAATTTTACCCAATCAAAATCGATTGACCAGCCACCACTCACCACTCACCAGGCACTTGGAACTTTATTTTTCTGTTCATAGACCTCTATAAATGGTCTACGTTGAAAGAAGTCTCTTTCGTAAAGATTCAATCTGATGTGCAAGAATGATATTGGCAAAGTGAGGAAAACAACGCCTGGGCACATAAACAAAGTTAAGCACCTGGTTAATTTCACCTAGGTCAATTATTCAGCTCTTGATAATCACTAAACCCCTTAACCCTCTAACATATGTTGTATGAATTCCATCCCTTTCCTCAGGGAATAGAAAAGGAAAACATACCTATAGGAATTTGCAAATAATTGTTACTCATTGAACAAGTTCTATGTCAGCAAATTTCCTAGTACACCTAAATGGTACTCTACTAAAGATAAGCTAAAACCACAAGGCAAGAGTGCACAACGTTCCTCCCTTTCAATATCCTACCCATTCATCCACAGAATACGCTGGAAAAAGTAACAAGCAGATGCATACCTTATTAGCGATTGTCAGCTGACAACAAAAAGATTAGGGACAGCCAAATCCCTCATCTCTCGAACCTTTTAAGGCAGTGTCTGCAAGTAGAAGAAACTCAGCACCAACAACAGTAAAACACTTGCTACGAGCCAAGGAATACACTAATCCAAAACAAACAAAAGATCAAATGAAAATGTGTCAAGAACAAGAGAGCTCCATCTTGAAGGATGTTAGGTTTGGGTTAATCTACATGGAGGTTTATTATTTTACATCTTGGAATTTTGAAGACATTGAATCAAAGAAGAAACAAAATATGCCCAATGCGTCATCATGTATCAGTTTCTCATAGCCTCTGTGCAATTACAGTTGAGATTTCTCCACATTAGCAAGGACTCGAAGTCAAGCCGGTTTTCATTCATCCTGGCAAAAAAAGATAGTCTATTATGCTAGACAGTTTAGTAAACTACAAGCTCTATTGCTCAAGGAATGAAAAGGTCAAGAATTTGAAGTAAGTTCTTTATTTCGAAGGCAGCAAAATGGTCATTGCGAGGAATGATACTATAACTCAGTATCGGCTTACAACTAATTTTGAAGGGGCAACAAGCAACAACATTGGTAAGAACAGCTATTCATCGGCACAAAAAAGCATAGCACTATGACAATGGCTACATATGTCAATAGACTCAATACATTAGAAACCGTACTACATAGAAGTTTCTAGGACCAATAATTTTACACATTTGTGATTTGAAGCAAGTTAATCAGAAAATCATTTATCAAGAAAACCAAAGAGAGCACTTAGCACTAACAATTACTTCCTTTTCCAAACAATTATACAATAACCTTTATTGTGTCAAGTGAGGTAGTACGAATATCTAAGTAATGAATCTAAAGCACAAGTGATGAGGTTTGATAAGAAAATGTCTAACCTTGACATAAAAGAGAACGCTACTGTCAGATACTTGTTGGCCTGCTGCAACATGAAGCCCATGGATAAATCCAGCAGTTGGGGCCTTCACAACATGCTATTACATGAAGAAACAAAAGACGTAAATCATAAAACCTCTTAACTTCGAAACATCAGTAGGCTAGAATTATGGCCAGCTTAAAAACAGACCTCCATCTTCATAGCTTCTAAGACTACTATAGGTTGCCCTTCTTCAACCTTCATCCCATTCTTTACGATAACTTTAACCACTAAACCAGCCATGGGTGCCACCACAGTCCCTGGAGGGTGGGATGCTGTCTCAAAAGTTGGCTTGTGTTGTATTTCATCATCATTGGACAGCTCAAGTCCCATTTTCTGTTTGAAGCAATGATGGTGTGGACCACGCCATATATGAATATGCTCATTCCGATCCTAGAAGATCAAAATCAGAAACGCTTACTGTGATCAAGGTTTGTTGTGTTTCTCTGTGTATCTGCCTCTAGTATCATGTGAGTGTTTAACATGGTTACAAGAGAAACACAAACTTTGTTAACACGATATATTCAAAGGTATGTATGATGGTGGATCTGCACAGAGAGGAGGATAAAAGTTCCTTGCATGCCCTGAGTTCATTCTACAAGGAATTCTATTTAAATTATTCTGGCTAAGCAAGCAAGAATAAGAGACATCATTCAACAGCATACTGGTTGAGAGAGAGAGAGTACAAAAATAGTTCAATGGACTTTTGATTGGGGTTGAAAATCCACATAGACAAAGTTTACCTTGGAATAAACTGCTAAACTAACATCCATGCTTGCACCATCAGTTTGAACTCTAAAATCACGGTCTCCCAAGTGTGCTACTTTGACTTCCAAACCTGGGGAACTACTTTCTCCTGTCTGTAAGTACCAAAAAAAAAGGATAACATAATAGATAACTAAGAACAGGAAAGCCTCATGGAACAGTAAGAATTGGTGGTATTTCTTTCAAACAAAAGAAGTAATGGTCAAGAGCCATACTTTACAAAGAGTAAGATAGTACCTCAATGAGATAGCTCCCATCTGGCTGATACGTGATAGAAAGTGTCAAAAGCTTTGAACCAATGTTATCATATTCATTCACCCACTCAAGTTCCATGGTTCGCCTAGCATGATGATGAACTCTAAAAGGGGGATGAGCATACCAAACCGAGAGCCCTCCTGCACAAATTGATAGACAGACTGAGAGGCTTAACTATCACAGATCACGAGACAAGCTCGGAGACTCGACAATACCAGGGGGCTTCTCCTTCAATGCTCTGTGCTCCTTTTCACAAATACATGCAGCTACCATGGATGCACTCAATTTAGCAGCATTATACGGTTTTTGTGCCGCTACTTGATCACTTGGATCACTAAACAAATCATCTCGAAAGTGCTCAATAAAGTGGGTTTCTACTTCACCAGCTTGGAATGCCTGATGGTTGGCAAGTCTGGAGAGAAAATTTATATTGGTCGGGAGACCTCCTACCTGCATCGACATTTTTGCAATTGTTGACTAAATGTGGAAGAAAAACAGTAACTGAACTGTAGAACGAGTCAGCTGGGAAGTGACATGTCTATACAAAGTGTAGAAACTTTATATCCATCTCAAAACCAATTGGCAATGGGTGGAGAGGTCCCAAATATTATTAAGTGATTCCATACCCAAGCAATGTGGGACAACTACTCTAACACCCCCTCACGTGCAGACGCATTTAGGTCTGTCACGTATGGCCACTTTTTGGGTCCTATCAAAGTGCAGCCTTTTCTGGGTCTGTCATCGTGGGGTGTGGGCTAGATTTAAATTTTTTGTTATAAAATTTGGGATGGAATGGGCCTACTCTGATACCATATAGAAACAAATTGGCAACGAGTAGAGAGGTCCCAAATGTTATTAAGTGATCTCCCATTCCATACCCAAGCAATGTGGAACACCTACTCTAACACAAAGAAACAGCTGAGTGATCCACAAGGATGCACAAAATAAACAAGCAATTAACCTATCACACACAGAAAACATGACCACAATCGGTTAACTCTGGCTAAAGGGATCTCCTGAGACAAATCAACAAAATATGTCATCCTTTACATGATTGTGCCTTTTCCTTGTCCCAGGGAATCGAGGATGATCATATTATTAGAATATGGAATCACAGCAGCAGGCTGACAGATCATACTGAAGATATTAGATATTTATAATTTGCTGGTTCACGAAAGCATAACCATCTATTTTTCAAAGATAGAAGAACATTAGAAGTATAGTGAACTGAAGACATATATCCAGCATGACTCTACCTGAAACTTTGACAGGGAGTCCTTTAGTTTAACTAATGCTGCAGAACGATTCTCTCCCCATACTACAAGCTTTGCAATCATAGGATCGTAATGCATGCTCACAGTGTCCCCTTCTTCAACTCCAGTTTCAACCCGAACTGTTAATGGCATTGACTGAACATTACAATAAATCTATAACACAAGGGAAATATCCAAACAAATGCCATTCTAACAACTGGTGGGATTGTCCTCTACAAATACCTTTCATACAAAAGTATATCTTACTTGCATGGTTCCTTGACCAGCTAAGGAAAGCATTACTAGACCAAAAAGGTATAAGGATGAAGGATAATTAGGATTTCAATATGGGGCATGTATAGTTTTATTCCTTTGTGCAGTTTTTATAAGGACTAATGAGCTAATGAATCAGGATTCAGGAATCATTGTGAGTGGCGCTGGTATCAGAAGCTGCCAAAATATAAGTCTTAAGCGTTTAGTTCATAAAACATCAACTTCTGAGATAAACTTGTACCTGTGGATGAAGTTGGAACAGGATTATAATGGTGAAGAACACCAGTAGCAGGAAGGAATCCTTTCGGAACATTCTCAGCATATATTCGGGCTTCAAAAGCATGACCTGCCAACGAATTGAGACATGTAACCATGTCTTAATACACGTACATGAAGGAAATGTGGCTTTAAGTTCCAAACATACAAAAACATATAAACCTGGATGAAGGCAGAAACCTAGCATTAACACCTCTCAAAAAATTGCCAAGTTATATTCATGCACCGTTGAAAGTCGCTTCACTACATTTTGTCACGACTCTATACATCATAGGATATTTTGAAAATAAAATGCTCTAACTATTTCGTCCAACTACATAAATGGAGGAAAGAAAAGGAAATTGTGAAACACAACAGTTATTCTCCTTCCTCTGTTTATTAGGGACCAGCCAATCACAACAGCCTTATATATCCTGTTGTCACTAATACGCAATTGGAACACTTTTAAAGGATAATTTCTCTCTAAATAAAGCAGAATACAATATGGAAACCAAAAAAAATGGGAACAAAACTAACCTGATAATGGCAATTGTGATTGACTCATGGGAAGAGGCTCTCCATTTGCAACATTTATCTGCCACTCCACGAGATCTTGACCAATAATCATCTCAGTCACAGGATGTTCAACCTACCACAGTAAAAATACAGACCCACATTCGTACCTGTTATACTTTCAGAGAATAAAGAAAGGAAGCAAAGTGATCAAATAACCTGAAGACGGGTGTTCATCTCCATGAAATAAAATTGTCCCGACGAAGTATCAACTATGAACTCCACAGTGCCAGCACTGTGATAACCAACTGCCTTCAGAAATCAGAAAGGAACTGCCACATTAGTGAAACTAGTTGAATGGATCACAAAAAAAATTGTTGAAATGTGAAGGAAAAGATTTCAATAACAAAGTTGGGCCAGACATATAAGCTACAAAATAAACCATAAGGATAAAAAAAAGATAACAAAAATACACACAAACGCACATGCACAGACATCTATTTCAACGATCAAGATTTTCATTTTATTTGTATACTCACAAGAAATCTGCAGTATTCTTCCAAATTCTCATGAGAATACCATAAGCAAATCGGGAAACATAATTCTTTTATCAAATAAAGTTTTCAGGCATATGGTATTGATGGAATCTCAACCTTTAAACGAAAAGCCATAAGCAAATACGCGTGGTGAAATATTGAAACCCCGCTTCTGACTACATTCAGGCCTAACCATACAACAGAGATGACAAACCAGTCTCAAATAGCAAGTCAACGATCATGACAACACTCAGTGGAGGAGTTTTTAGATGAGGATATAAAATTTACAGGAGAAGCGCAACGCATCAGGTTTCATAGCATCAAAAGATAGAACAGGAACTGTGTGATGAAATATTTGATTTGGGCTTCAAAGATGTGTGATGAAATATTGAAGTTTGTCTCCTAAGACAAACGTACAGCACTAGGATAACAGACTGCAGCAATCAGGGTTCAATGATAATTCAGATGTACAGCACCAGGAGCATGCCTTAAATTGTGAGGAAGGAAAAGAAATGAGAAGATTCATATTGTCTCAAGAAAATGACAGATTGTGGAATTATTATCTTTCATAAGTTATGATATAGATATGAGAGATTGAGATAATACTATACTGATCTCCTTGACAAAGTGCTCATTCAGACCTTGGCTGCAGATACAGCAGCTTGACCCACATGGGAGCGGAAGTCATTCGAGACATTTGGCTGCATCAACATCGTTTCTACCAAAAGTTTAGAAATCTAGAACAAGAAAGCTAAACTGAAAATACAGAGACAGTTGCATACAGCTGGAGCTTCTTCAATAATTTTCTGGTGTCTTCTTTGGACACTGCAGTCTCTCTCATACAAATGTAAGATGTTCCCATGTTTGTCCCCAAATACCTTCACATATAAAACAAATTCAGAGAACCACAAGAATCTGCATCTAAGCCATATAAGCAACATAAGTTCTTATCATGACCTTCCCATTAGACAAAAAGTACAACAATGCGCCAACGACTCAACAACAGATTTCAAACACAAAATCAAATAAACAGATACAACAAGGAAACTAAGTATATACGACAGGCTGGATTTCAAGCTTAATTTATCATACATGAACTTATCTAGAGATGCTCAAACATAAGAGTACCTGGACTTCTATGTGCCTTGGCCGTGTGATATATTTCTCAAGTAAGATTGTATCTACGCCAAAAGAAGCAGCAGCTTCACGTTGTGCTCCCAAAAATGAGTCAACAAATTCACCTGGACCTTGCACAATCCTCATACCCTGAGAATGAACAGAAAATCACACAGATGTTGATGAACTTGATGTGCGATGTGTTTCGCCACCAATAACTGGTCAACAATCATGACAGTCCAAGAATAATCATAAGAGGGAACACAACCAGTGGCACACCTTCCCTCCACCTCCATGAGTTGGCTTTATCAAAATAGGATATCCAATCTTGTCTGCTTCCGACTTCATAAGGTCAACATCTTGTTCATGACCATGGTATCCAGGCACAAGTGGCACCCCTGCTGCACCCATAATCCTCTTTGATGCACTGAGAACAGATTAAAAACAGATTACAACCAATTAAGAACTACCATCCCAGTGAACAAACTTTTTTATAGCCTTTTTCACAAGGAAAAAGGAAGAAGAGAAAAAATGGTAATAGTATAGATAAGCATGAACACACACATTGAGATGTCAACCGGCAACCTCATGTTGTCATATGTACCAAGTAATGAACACACATGTCTAGAAACTGTACTTAAAAAGAGCAAGACTAAGGTTTAGAGCTCTAAGCATAATCGGTAAAAGTTGAGGGGCAAGAGAACAAACCACAACATACTCTTGGAAAATAGATGTAAAAAAAAAAAAAATTACATTGAATTTGAAACCCAAGAAATGAACAAGTGGTGCATAATAGATGCAATTCTGGAAGCTAAGACTAACAGATTCAATATAAAGAGACCGAAACTTTATTCTGCTCTTCTTCCCTTACCCCCACAAAAATGCGGAAGAGAGAGAGAGAGAGAACAAACCAGGATTAGGGACCAAAGGGATTAACAAGAGAAGGCACAGATTTGTACCTTTTATCACCCATGTCCCTGATAGCAGATGCTGGAGGTCCAACAAATGTAAAACCCTCATCTTCACAAAGTTGAGCAAACTCAGCACTTTCTGATAAGAAACCATAGCCCGGGTGGATAGCCTAAATATCGCATAAACATTTTCACTCTGAAACAATGACCTCACATTTGCCAAAACACTATCACTCAAGCTCTAGCAATGCCAACATAGATAAATTCAGCATAAAGGGCAGAAAAGCCAACGAAGATAAAGAGGCAATGCAGTAACTCAATTGCCAGACAAGATACTGACCATCAATATGAGTTCATAAGAAGCATCACTGGTATGATAACTTAGTGAGTTAAAAAGCAACAGTTGTAGTTGAGACTATTTAACCTTGCCTAGACAATAAAACTGCAATGTACTCATACAGTTAAGGGAAATCATTACGGAACAGTACAGAAAGAAGAGTTCAAATCCTCTACTAACCAAAAATGTCTCCAGCGGCCAAAAATGCATCAGAACACCAAGTGTGTTTTGGTTCAGAGAATAAGCTGCCAACGAACTGAGCTGTTCGCAAGCAGCTCGAGGCTCGGCTCGGTTCATTATATATGAGTCGAGCTCAAGTATTAACCTCGTTAAGTAAACGAGCCGAGCTCGGGTTAGTAATTAGTGGTAACTCAAGACTTATTTGTGAAAGCTTGGCTTGGCTTGTTTAGTCAACAAACCAAGCTCAAGCTCGACTTAGTTTTGATTCTTTTGAAGAGCCGAGCTTATGAGCTCGGCTCGGCTTGTTTGCAGCCCTTTAGAGGATTTGAGAGGCAAAAAGCATGCCGTGACACAAAACACAACCAAGTAGGGCTGCTAAACGAACCAAACTACTCAATTTCAAGTTCGTGTTCGCTTCAAAGCTCATTCAAGATCAGTTTGGCACATAAACAAACCAAAGTTGAACATCTTTTTAAAGCTCGTTAAGTTCAAGCTACTAATCGGCTCGTTTGGCTTGTTCGAGGTTGAGACTAGCTTGTCTCGTAAACAAGCAAAGGGCGTTCCGCTTTCTTTTTAAACCTGTAATTTCAAGCTCAAATATAATGAAAATAGAAAATAATTTTTCAATTTTTTTTGTACCGTTTAAAAAATCTCAATTAAATCTATCAAACAAGATCCATATAAGTAGGAAAATTATTTGCTTAAACATGATTTTTTGAGCTTAAAATTACTTTCATTTTCTAAAAGTTCATTTTCTAAGAAAGCAGAAAGCCGCTCGAACATATTTTGTAGATCCTTAAGTTCCAATCAAACTTGAACAACCAAGTGCTCGGCTCGTTCTGCGTGTATAATGTGACAATCAAAGAATATAGGAGTAATTGAATGAGGATCAACAGTAATCAAGACACAGAAGGAAATCAATACACTGAGATGATCAATTATCACCTGAGCACCGGTACGAATTGCGGCTTCGATGATGGACGAAGCGTTGAGATAACTAGACCTCGCCGGCGGCGGACCGATGCGAACGGATTCATCGGCGGATTTGACGTGGAGACTGTGACTGTCGGCGTCGCTGTACACGGCGACGGTTCGGAGCCCTAGTCTTTTGGCGGTCCTCATGATTCTACAGGCTATTTCGCCACGGTTGGCCACCAATATCTTCTCAATCCTTTTTCCGGTATTACTCAGGTTGTTCTGCACCGGAGTTGTACTGAACAACAGCCGTGATTGGAGATTGGAAGGGTTGTGGTGGATTTTCCGGCGAACAATCGACGCCATTGACGGCATTCTTTTTGGAAAACGGACTCGATCACTGGCAGCGTCTGAGTCTGGCACTGGAACGCGATCGCATGGATAATCTTTTCTTTTCTTTTATTTTCTCGATCCGACGCATGGATAATCTGAAAAAATTTAAATTAGCTGATTCTCACATGGATAAGGATGATACGCATTTAAATTAGATGATTCGAAATTTAAATTAGCTGATTTTCACATGGATAAGGACGATACGCATTTAAATTAGATGATTCTCGCATGGATTTCTCTCTCTTTTTTTTTTAATGAGCTGCCACTTCAGCTAATGTGGCACTTTCGTCGGCCTTATTGTCATTTAGCGCGGTAATATTTGGGCCGAGTTTTTTTTTTTTTTTGATAAGTCAATTTGTCCCGAGTTTATACTGCGGCAATTTCTTATGAACTGCCCGTTTGATGTAAAGATCCGAAACATCGATTATCGAGATGAGCGACCGAGCCGCTCATTCTACACCACTCTACAGGAAGATGCTGCCAAGCATCCCCTATTCTAGTTTTGACACCATCCTTTTTCTTCAAAACTTTTAATCCTCCCGTCCCAAATTGCTGGTCCTTTCCTTTTTATCATTTTATGGATATGGATGTCCCAAAAACGTATGTTCATTGCCGAGAAAAAAAAAACGTATGTTCATTTTGAAAAGTCAACATAAAAAGTTACGTAACATTATTCTTTTCTATATTAAGTGTCATGTCAAGCATAAAATAGAGGTAAATTGAAAAAATCAATACCAATCATAAACTATAGATCAAATTTGAATTTTTTTCGTTATGAATTCTTTGTACAAAAAATATATATGGTGAATGCTTGTGCCTACGTGTACCTTCGGCCTTGTTTGATTGGAGGGATTGGAAAATGAGGAATAAAAGCTAATACCATGGGATTAGCTAATATTGGGGTCCACATGTGTTTTTTTTTTTTAATCTCAAGAGGATAAGCTAATACCATGGGATTAGCTATACTGTGTTTGGTTGAAAGAGGATAAAGGATGGGATAAAATTTTGAGTAGTAATATCGGTCGTTGGATCGAAGTAGCAAGATTATCCGAAAGTAGGTTAGTCTCGGGATTATACAATAGTGAGTCATATATATGAGGAATTATTGGCCTCATTTAGGGCTTGTTTGATAACCTAAATTCAGCACTTAAAACTGAATCAATTAAGTAATAAGTGATTTAGTAGATTTGATAACTACAGTTTACATTGCTTAACAAATTAAGTACCACTTAAAATATAGGCTAAAGAGTTGAAAAAAATTAAGTAGCTTTGAGCTACTTAATTCTGGCTGAATTTTTGTGTACTTACATTTAACCATCATACC
>JAOTQK010000005.1:2770284-2788013 GCA_025642025.1 Rhododendron ferrugineum
GGGGGGATGGGCGGGGGTGAAACAATGGGTGATACTATAACTGATACATTATGAAATAACTTTTTATTTATTCTTTCCCTTCTGCTTGAAAATATAAGTGTACCCTTGTCGCACTTCTTGTACATTTAGCCATTCACTACTGAAATGTTCGAATGCAGTACCTACGATCAAACAACACGCTACAGCCTCTATTCATTGGCGGCCACAACAGCCAAGGCGGCAGCGCCAGCGGGGTAAGCACACCCAGTGGCAAGACAGCGAGGAGGTGGTTGAAGGAGAGGAAGGAAAAGAAGAAACAGGAGGCCAGGGCCCACAACGCCCAGCTCCACGCGGTCGTGTCCGTTGCCAACGTGGCAGCTGCAGTGGCGGCCATTGCAGCCGCAACTGCTGCAGCCTCAGCAACGGGGAAGGATGATAAGATGGCAAAGACGGACATGGCCGTTGCGTCGGCCGCAACACTAGTTGCGGGGCAGTGCGTGGAGGCTGCAGAGGCTATGGGAGCTGACCGGTGCCACCTCATTTCGGCCATTAGCTCTGCCGTTAATGTTCGGACCCATGATGATATCACCACTCTCACCGCCGCTGCTGCCACTGGTAAGAACGGCATTCACACCATAAGCTTCATTATAAATTGGGCAACACTAAAGAACAAAAAACAATCGCTCCCCCTAGACGTTTTGTATTAAGAACTCTTTCCTAGGACTTCACTCACTACATGAAATGGATGTGTTAACTGTTTTTCCATTGAATGCCGCAGCACTACGAGGGGCAGCCACCTTGAAGGCAAGAGCACTGAAAGATGTTTGGAGCATCGGTGCAGCAGTACCGGCAGCAGAGAAAGGGACGACGGTTACGAGGATGAGTGGATGCAGTAGTGATTATCATGAGCATAGTCATGGTAATGGATTTGTGGAGGGGCTTGCCCTTGAAGATGATTTCCTGGATTCTTGTCATCAACAACTCCTTGCAAGGGGCACTGAGCTTCTCAAACGCACCCGCAAAGGTTGTGCTACCGATATTGAACATGTGATTCTTCATGTATATGGAGATGGATATAAAAGTACTGATCGATGTGCGTATATCTTGATGTTACAGGTGATCTTCATTGGAAGATTGTATCGGTTTATATTCATCGTACCGGGCAGGTGGGCAATGAAAAGACCGTTCCAAAGGAAAACAATAAATATCCACGAAAAATTTCAAAGAAATCTGTGCATAACTCGAGGAATACAGTGACACGTACTCTGTATTTCGAACTTTATAAAATAAAAAAAAATAAAAAATGAATTTGTAGCGTTGGTAGCGTGTAATCATCCCTCCTCTCCTAAAGCGGGTTCTTAATTTTGCATGAATTGCGAAATTTGTAGGTGATGCTGAAGATGAAGAGCAGACGTGTTGGTGGAACAATCACCAAAAAGGATAAGAGTAACAACACAGATTCCCGCGTCCCTCTTTTTCATCTCTTGCTTGAATGAAATGTGAATTGAATAGTCTGAGTCGATGCACATGAAAGTTGTACCCAAGTGACCGCAATTTTGTTTAATCTAACAGCGTGATTTTTTATCTTTTCGAGTTGCAGATGTGGTATTGGAGGTGTGCAGAGACGTCAAGCCATGGCCGGGGAGGCATTTGTTCGAGGGGGGAGAGCAGCGTCGGTACTTTGGCTTGAAAACAGCGACGCGTGGGGTGGTAGAGTTTGAATGCAAGAACCAGAGGGAACACGATATCTGGACGCAGGGGGTTCGTCGTCTGCTCTCCATCGCAGCAGAAAAGAACAATCTCCATAACTGAAACAAAGCTAATCCACTGGAAAATAGAGTGCACAGAGAGTCTCTAAGTTGATTTGGATCTTCTTCTCTTGATTCCCTCTGGGGACAATGACGTGTAATTAAAGACTTTGAGTATTTGGAAGTTTACTTGCACGTCCTAGTCTTAAACTGAGATGCAAAGCATTTTAACGAAGGAAAATGATTTTGGCACTCCACTTTTTTATAATGGCACTTCAAAGTTTATCTTTTAGTGTGTTTTGCTATTAGTATAATTTTTACGCTAAAAGACAAGTTTTATAGCGTAATCATAAAATAAAATAAAAAGGCAAATTTTTATAATCGTCCCTCTAGTTTTACGGTTGTCTCAATTTCGTCCCTTTAGTTTCAATTGTAACCAAATAAACCATGTAGTTTGTTTTATGTTCCAAATTGGTAAAATCGTTAATGAAACTAACGGAAAAATTGGTTCTAGTTTCAGGGCTCTCTTAGGGTGTCCATTGAAAGGCCTTAGAGCCAAAAATTCATTACGATCATTTAAGATAAAATGATCAGAAAAATAAGATCTTGGCACCGATTCAAACAGATGGAAAATTTGAAAACTTAATTTTTAACTATATTTTTTAATATATAAACGGAGTAAAAAAATAAGTGTTCCAATTTTAAATCCGTTTGAACCGGTGCCAAGATCTTATTTTTTTTATCTTAAATGATCATAATGGATTTTTGGTTCTAAGGCCTTTCAATTAGCACCCTAAGAGAGTCCTGAAATTAAAGAAGCCTTAGGGGGCTCGTTAAAAGGCTTTTGAGCCAAAAATTCATTATGACCATATAGGATAAAATGATCAAAAAAATAAGATTTTCGCACCGGTTCAACCGGATTGATAATTCAAGCACTTATTTTTCTAATCATATTTTTTAATATATAAACAGCCTGGAATGATGCCGTTTTGGGTCTGGCCGAGCCTGGAGAGGAGGGTAATTTAGTAACTTTGCCCTAATGGAGACAAAGAGAGGAGCGCCTCCGGAGAAAATTGGATCGCGAAAATCATCCTCCTTCCATAAAAACTGGCAAGCGCTTGTGTTTTATCTTAAAATCATCCTCTTTCCATAAAATCATCCTCCTTTCAATTTTCAATCCGTTTGAACCGGTGTAAAAATCTTATTTGTCTGATCCTTTTATCTAAAATGGTCATAATGGATTTTTACACCGTTTATATATTAAAAAATATAGTTAAAAAATTAAGAGTTTCAATTTTCAATTTGTTTGAACCAGTATCAAGATCTTATTTTTCTGATCATTTTATCTTCATTGGTCATAATGGATTTTTGGTTCTAAGGCCTTTCAATGGGCATCCTAAGAGAGCCTTGAAACTAAAACCAATTTTTTCATTAGTTTCATTAACGGTGTTAACAATTGTACCAATTTAGAACATAAAATAAATTACAGGGTTTATTTGGTTGCAATTGAAACTGGAGGGACGAAATTGAGACAACCGTAAAACTAGAGGGACGACTACGAAAATTTGCCGTAAAAAAAATGGAGTAAAATCATTTTCCTTCGATCAATGCAAGCAACCATTTGATTAGATGGCTTTGGAAAGCAAGCAAAGAATAGAGAGAAAATAATGTCCGGACATTGAGGTCATAGAACAACTAGAAACCTCACATGATAAGTTAGGAACATAAATCCATAAAACAGGAGAGAGAGAGAGAGGGAGAGAGAGAGAGAGGAACTTGGTGCCCATACATCAAATTCAATTATTTATCATTATGCAGCAACATAGTTTTAACATTTCACGACTCTTATGTAGTTATGTACTCTTTAAAGCTAACACAATACACAAAAAGAAAAGGGTGGGAAAATAGCAGGGGACCCTCTCTAGGCATCAGCAACTCTGAAACAAGTTAACACGGAGAGGAAGAGATTGATGATATCAATATACAGCGCGACAGCAGCCCAAATGTACTCGTCGTAAGAATATCTCTTGATCAAGTTATCCGTATCGTATATGATGTACCCAGAGAATATGATCGATGCAAGACACCCGTAGATCATAACTGAGATCTTACCCAGGGGAAAGAGCATCTGCAGGAAGAAAAGGCGAGCATTGAGAAAATCAAAACCAAGAAACAAAAATTGATGTGAAAATGAGTCAAAAGCTAGACGCGGCAAAGAGGGATGTTAATGTACCTGAATCAGGGCAAAGAGAATGAGCACGAATACAGCACCAAACAAGAAAGGCCCCAAGAAGTTGAAATCATGGCCTCTGCTTGCAGCCCAGAATGTGTACAAAGTGAGGCTCACAACCACTGCAGTTGTTAAGATCACAGATTCCAAAATAACCTTCCCTGTTGCCAAATGAAATTGCACAAAATTTGATAAATCAGACAACCAAGATCAAGTAAGTTCAGAAAGAAGACAAACAACATAAGCAACCCATGACCATTATATTCTTCCTACTTCATTCAAGTTATGAAAATCAATAATTTGCAATCTACCAAGACCAAATCCTAGGGATCAACACCACAGCAAGTTTTTTTTTTTTTTTCAGAATAATATTCTCAATTCCCTCCTGCTATCAATACTCGCTTTGCGAATTTTAGTAGTTCAAAAAAAAATCAAAAGACGCTTTCACGCTTCCGCTCTTGTTTGCTCATGAGCATTATGTCATTTAGGTTCCACCTAAATGGCTAAATCCATTTACTTGACCAGAATTTTAGGGTTGCATCAATTTGGTTAAATTTTCTAGATAAAAACAGTTTCAAACAATCAGATAGATCACTTACCACTGGTAAAAGCACATGTCAATCCCACCACAAACGCCAGACCAACCGTAAACAACCCCAGCAGAAAATAATTCAGCGGGTGCCGCTGGTGATAATAATACAACGGGCACAACACTGCAACCAAAACAAAACACAACAGAATCCCACATGTTTTCAGAAAACACATAACCTCATGTTTCCAAAAACAAAAACGAAAGGGAAAAGCTAAAATACACATCTCTATTGGAAGTTTGAATTCATAATAGTTTGTATTGAATTTGCGTTCATAACGTTGGCTACTGGCCTTTAGAGATTCATAAAATTTCTTCAAAGGTTTATATCAATTTTTCTTTGTTCAACGGTTAGGGGTGTCGGGGCGAGATTACGCACACCTCGACTATTTCCTTTCATGATCCAGTCAAAGGCAGTCATCCATGCCAGAACTAGGTCAACACAAAAAGATCATACTGGTATATAAATGTTATGAGTTTTATTTAAAGAAGTTCATAGCGAGTCGTAAACCTTAACGTTTAACTATCTATCCTTATAAGTTAGGAGTTTAAAATATAAATATTAGGAATTCATACTCAATTGTTATGAATTGTTATCTTCAAGGAAGGTATCAAACCAAAAACCAAACTAAAATTGAAGAGCCATGTAAGCAAAATGCACTCCATGGGAAGTAGCAAACTTGCAACACTATTTTGATGTAACTCTCTCACTCTAACTCGCAAAAGTCTTAAGTTTATGACTGGCTAATGGATTTATTTATTTGGCAAAATGGGTCCTTAAAGTCAACAAGTCATTAAAACTTCAAATTTGAATAGTTCCTTGGGTGCATTTCTTCCAAATAACTCTTCAACTTGTCACATACATGTCACAAAGCTAAATATGGTCTAGAAATTTGATATCTCGCATGGAGATGCTGTTCAATAAATAGAATTTTTTATACCGAAGTTACGAATTCAAGACTGATATGACATCATAAACGATTATGTAAAATGAAACCAGTAGTATGAATTTAAGACAAGGCATGTATGTACACAAGACAAGGCATGTATGTACACAGAGAACCCAAATAAGGTATGTATTATAACATTTCCCAAAACTAAATCGGAGTAGTACAAATGAAGAGTAAAGGAAAGTACCAATGAAGGGCATAATGATGAGTACGATATAGAGGGCCAAGCCGGCGGCGGTGGTGGCGAAGAACACCGCAATTGGCCGGACAGCGACGACAACAGCTGCGACTGCTATGGTGAGAAGCAATTGGAGAGTCAGTATCGAGTATATCTTCCGAATGAAGGCCCACCGGAGCTCCGGCGACTCCATCATCGTCGGGTACAGCGGCCTCGCACCCGCTTCCACGTCATTCTTCCGGTACGGCGTTTGCCACATATTTTTTTTTTTGGCCACAAATTAACCCCACCAAAACTAACAAAGGCGCCAAAACTAGAGTGGTTTGTTGCTGAGGTTGAACAGAGAGCGAGAGAGAGAGAGAGAGAACGGTGACTGCGATTTGGGTTGGTGGAATGCAGAGGGGGTGGAAGGGGTAATTAAGGAGGAGTTGAAGGGGGTAATAGTAAGTGATGGAATGTTCGTGATTTCTCTACACGTGAGAGGGTCGTGTGTGGAGATTCTATTCGCGATGTGTCTAGCGTTTTCTATCACAATCTCCAAAATAAATTCTTGCCTTGATTATTAAGGCTCCGTTCCAGAAACCTTTTTAAAAAATAAGCAACTTATTTCACATTTTCAAACTTAAAAATAATGTAAATAAAAAGTAATTTTTTAAATTTTTTTTCACCGTATTAAAGATCTCAATGAGATCTATCAAACAAGATCCATAGTGATAGAAAAATTATTTACGTAAATATATGATTTTTGAGCTTGAAATTGCCTTCTTAAAAAATAAGGGCTTATTTTGAGTTCTGGAACACAGCCTTAAGAAAACGAAAAGACTTGCAAATGAAATAGGAGAAATTTTTTAGCATCGGTTGGATATCACATGACCGTGCTCACGATAATGTGGTTGAAAAAAAAAGTGAACTTTACGACAATGTGGTTGTTATGGATTGGGAGGAGAAATTTTTCAGTGCCGGGTGGTTACCACGTCACCCGGCTGACGTGGTGCCCGAACGGACACATCTAAGCTGTCCAAAAGTGTATTGGACGGCCTAAATTGAAACACTCTCTCCTCTCACCCCCACGGCCCCACACACTCTCTCCTCTTTCTTTCCTTTTTCTCTCTCCTAATGAACAACACGTGGTACCCACTCGGCACTGGAAAATTTCTCGCATTGGGAGACCCTGGGCACATCAGGCATGACGATACAAACAAAAGAGTATGCGACCCTGGGCACATCAGGCATGACGATACAAACAAAAGAGATTAGTTCTAAGAATTTAAACTGTTATTATGAATTTAAGGTTTAAGGTAATGATAAGACAAACATAGAAAGACCTTTTGCACGTGAGAATTATAAAGATTTGCGTCAGTTGACCTATTAACCCTTAGCCTAATATGTGACTCAAAAGAGTAACCTCAAATTATATAATAGTTGGTCATGATACGTTATATACTACATATACTTTTCAATTCCCCACCAATGTGGGATGTGGATTCTCACAAGGATATCGTCGCAATGGTGTCTTTACCCGCACAAAAGGCTTTTGCAAAGGGTTGCAACGGGAATGGAGGGGGTGGCAATGTGGCAAAAAGTTGAAGATGAGTAGTCCCGTCACAAAAACTTTGACGCAAAAAGTAGATATTCTTGTAGTTTTTTTTTTCTCCCTGTTTTGAACGTTTGACGCTTTTGTGTTTGGTTCACCTTTAAGTTGGGTTCGGACATCTTTGCGTTGTGCCTTGATGCTTATATCGAAATCCTTGGTGGAAATCCCTTTATGGGTTTGGTCTATGCGCTAGCCAAACAATAGCTGAATTCCATTTGATATTTCTTTCTGAATTTGTTTCTACCGATTATGCCACGCGCACACACATACAGGTTTTAATAAACCTATCAAAGGTGTGAAATCCTTTGTTCACCATCTAATTTGGTGGTCTGATCATCTCCGGTGAACTATATATTTGCTTGAAGGTGTACTCTTAACCATTGTTTCATTGGCTCAGTGAATCGACGACCACGAAATACTTCAATTTAGAGAAGTTTGTGTAATTTCTGATGCTTCAGTGGGGTTCGTTGGGTTTCATATTTTCACATTGGTTTTGATTCTGTAATTTCCGTCTTTGTTTTTTTCTTGTAACATTGGGATTTGGCCTTTGGTTCCTTTTCTTATTTTTTCCATGTAAAATTGGGATTGTGATTTCACAGTTTTCACTCTTTCTTTGGGATTTGGCCTTTGGTTCCTTTTCTTAAAGTAATTTGAAAATAAGGAAACAGTGTAAACAGCGCATGAATAGTGTATTAGGGAGGTAGTATTTCGGTCAAATCCGGCCAAAATGGCTTCCTTTAGAGCAAGTATACTAGATGAACTTAAATGTATTTTTTATTATTTTACCTAAGAGAAACATAAAAAAATAGTCTACACCAAGTGAGGTAAAAATAGTCTACACCAAGTGAGCTAAAATGCATTTATGAATATAGAAATGATGCTGGTACAGCAGTTTCAGCACAGACAGCGCGTACAGCACCCGTTTGGGCCCGTTTCGGGTCCAACAAAAATAATCGGAGCCCTTATCGATTTTGGACGCTTCCTAAACGCCCTTATCGATGTCGGATGGAGCTGATTTTTTATAGGGACCTTAAGCAAAATATATTGAACAAAATGAGCGACTCCGATTATCTTTGTTGGACCCGAGACAGGTCTAAACGCGCACTGTACACGCTGTCTGTGCTGAAACTGCTGTACTTGTAGCAGAGTCCTTATGAAATAGTTGTACTCTATTTTACCTATACACTATTCATACTCCTTTCTATTTTTATTATTTCTTTCTCTCTCCTCCCTCCTTTCTCCTCTCTTTAAACAATAAAGATAATAGAAAATGAGTGAAAAATATATTTTTTAATTGGTGTTAGGTAAAATAGATAGTATTGGTGTAGTGTTGAGAAAGATGTGAGTAGGTAAAATAAAAAAAGTACACTGTTGTTCAGCATTTTTACATTTTCATTGGTGTACAAAGCATGTACACCAAGGAGAGGTGAAATACCTAGTCAAAAAGGTATCTTTTCTACTTCATCTGTTCATATTTTCCTCTCACTTTGCAACAGCCTCTCTATTATTTTCTCTATTCCCATTTAACAAGAAAAAATAGGTGATGTTGCCAGCAACATCATAATGTAAAAACAAAAAGGTGGAGCGCCTGCAGTAAATATTGGAACGCGAATATCAATTCCCTTAAAAAAATAAGAGAAACTGGAACGACACCTATTTTTTCTTGTTAAATGGGAATAGAGAAAATAATAGAGAGGCTGTTGCAAAGTGAGAGGAAAATATGAACAGATGAAGTAGAAAAGATACCTTTTTGACTAGGTATTTCACCTCTCCTTGGTGTACATGCTTTGTACACCAATGAAAATGTAAAAATGCTGAACAACAGTGTACTTTTTTTATTTTACCTACTCACATCTTTCTCAACACTACACCAATACTATCTATTTTACCTAACACCAATTAAAAAATATATTTTTCACTCATTTTCTATTATCTTTATTGTTTAAAGAGAGGAGAAAGGAGGGAGGAGAGAGAAAGAAATAATAAAAATAGAAAGGAGTATGAATAGTGTATAGGTAAAATAGAGTACAACTATTTCATAAGGACTCTGCTACAAGTACAGCAGTTTCAGCACAGACAGCGTGTACAGTGCGCGTTTAGACCTGTCTCGGGTCCAACAAAGATAATCGGAGTCGCTCATTTTGTTCAATATATTTTGCTTAAGGTCCCTATAAAAAATCAGCTCCATCCGACATCGATAAGGGCGTTTAGGAAGCGTCCAAAATCGATAAGGGCTCCGATTATTTTTGTTGGACCCGAAACGGGCCCAAACGGGTGCTGTACGCGCTGTCTGTGCTGAAACTGCTGTACCAGCATCATTTCTATATTCATAAATGCATTTTAGCTCACTTGGTGTAGACTATTTTTACCTCACTTGGTGTAGACTATTTTTTTATGTTTCTCTTAGGTAAAATAATAAAAAATACATTTAAGTTCATCTAGTATACTTGCTCTAAAGGAAGCCATTTTGGCCGGATTTGACCGAAATACTACCTCCCTAATACACTATTCATGCGCTGTTTACACTGTTTCCTTATTTTCAAATTACTTTAAGAAAAGGAACCAAAGGCCAAATCCCAAAGAAAGAGTGAAAACTGTGAAATCACAATCCCAATTTTACATGGAAAAAATAAGAAAAGGAACCAAAGGCCAAATCCCAATGTTACAAGAAAAAAACAAAGACGGAAATTACAGAATCAAAACCAATGTGAAAATATGAAACCCAACGAACCCCACTGAAGCATCAGAAATTACACAAACTTCTCTAAATTGAAGTATTTCGTGGTCGTCGATTCACTGAGCCAATGAAACAATGGTTAAGAGTACACCTTCAAGCAAATATATAGTTCACCGGAGATGATCAGACCACCAAATTAGATGGTGAACAAAGGATTTCACACCTTTGATAGGTTTATTAAAACCTGTATGTGTGTGCGCGTGGCATAATCGGTAGAAACAAATTCAGAAAGAAATATCAAATGGAATTCAGCTATTGTTTGGCTAGCGCATAGACCAAACCCATAAAGGGATTTCCACCAAGGATTTCGATATAAGCATCAAGGCACAACGCAAAGATGTCCGAACCCAACTTAAAGGTGAACCAAACACAAAAGCGTCAAACGTTCAAAACAGGGAGAAAAAAAAAACTACAAGAATATCTACTTTTTGCGTCAAAGTTTTTGTGACGGGACTACTCATCTTCAACTTTTTGCCACATTGCCACCCCCTCCATTCCCGTTGCAACCCTTTGCAAAAGCCTTTTGTGCGGGTAAAGACACCATTGCGACGATATCCTTGTGAGAATCCACATCCCACATTGGTGGGGAATTGAAAAGTATATGTAGTATATAACGTATCATGACCAACTATTATATAATTTGAGGTTACTCTTTTGAGTCACATATTAGGCTAAGGGTTAATAGGTCAACTGACGCAAATCTTTATAATTCTCACGTGCAAAAGGTCTTTCTATGTTTGTCTTATCATTACCTTAAACCTTAAATTCATAATAACAGTTTAAATTCTTAGAACTAATCTCTTTTGTTTGTATCGTCATGCCTGATGTGCCCAGGGTCGCATACTCTTTTGTTTGTATCGTCATGCCTGATGTGCCCAGGGTCTCCCAATGCGAGAAATTTTCCAGTGCCGAGTGGGTACCACGTGTTGTTCATTAGGAGAGAGAAAAAGGAAAGAAAGAGGAGAGAGTGTGTGGGGCCGTGGGGGTGAGAGGAGAGAGTGTTTCAATTTAGGCCGTCCAATACACTTTTGGACAGCTTAGATGTGTCCGTTCGGGCACCACGTCAGCCGGGTGACGTGGTAACCACCCGGCACTGAAAAATTTCTCCTCCCAATCCATAACAACCACATTGTCGTAAAGTTCACTTTTTTTTTCAACCACATTATCGTGAGCACGGTCATGTGATATCCAACCGATGCTAAAAAATTTCTCCTATTTCATTTGCAAGTCTTTTCGTTTTCTTAAGGCTGTGTTCCAGAACTCAAAATAAGCCCTTATTTTTTAAGAAGGCAATTTCAAGCTCAAAAATCATATATTTACGTAAATAATTTTTCTATCACTATGGATCTTGTTTGATAGATCTCATTGAGATCTTTAATACGGTGAAAAAAAATTTAAAAAATTACTTTTTATTTACATTATTTTTAAGTTTGAAAATGTGAAATAAGTTGCTTATTTTTTAAAAAGGTTTCTGGAACGGAGCCTTAATAATCAAGGCAAGAATTTATTTTGGAGATTGTGATAGAAAACGCTAGACACATCGCGAATAGAATCTCCACACACGACCCTCTCACGTGTAGAGAAATCACGAACATTCCATCACTTACTATTACCCCCTTCAACTCCTCCTTAATTACCCCTTCCACCCCCTCTGCATTCCACCAACCCAAATCGCAGTCACCGTTCTCTCTCTCTCTCTCTCGCTCTCTGTTCAACCTCAGCAACAAACCACTCTAGTTTTGGCGCCTTTGTTAGTTTTGGTGGGGTTAATTTGTGGCCAAAAAAAAAAATATGTGGCAAACGCCGTACCGGAAGAATGACGTGGAAGCGGGTGCGAGGCCGCTGTACCCGACGATGATGGAGTCGCCGGAGCTCCGGTGGGCCTTCATTCGGAAGATATACTCGATACTGACTCTCCAATTGCTTCTCACCATAGCAGTCGCAGCTGTTGTCGTCGCTGTCCGGCCAATTGCGGTGTTCTTCGCCACCACCGCCGCCGGCTTGGCCCTCTATATCGTACTCATCATTATGCCCTTCATTGGTACTTTCCTTTACTCTTCATTTGTACTACTCCGATTTAGTTTTGGGAAATGTTATAATACATACCTTATTTGGGTTCTCTGTGTACATACATGCCTTGTCTTGTGTACATACATGCCTTGTCTTAAATTCATACTACTGGTTTCATTTTACATAATCGTTTATGATGTCATATCAGTCTTGAATTCGTAACTTCGGTATAAAAAATTCTATTTATTGAACAGCATCTCCATGCGAGATATCAAATTTCTAGACCATATTTAGCTTTGTGACATGTATGTGACAAGTTGAAGAGTTATTTGGAAGAAATGCACCCAAGGAACTATTCAAATTTGAAGTTTTAATGACTTGTTGACTTTAAGGACCCATTTTGCCAAATAAATAAATCCATTAGCCAGTCATAAACTTAAGACTTTTGCGAGTTAGAGTGAGAGAGTTACATCAAAATAGTGTTGCAAGTTTGCTACTTCCCATGGAGTGCATTTTGCTTACATGGCTCTTCAATTTTAGTTTGGTTTTTGGTTTGATACCTTCCTTGAAGATAACAATTCATAACAATTGAGTATGAATTCCTAATATTTATATTTTAAACTCCTAACTTATAAGGATAGATAGTTAAACGTTAAGGTTTACGACTCGCTATGAACTTCTTTAAATAAAACTCATAACATTTATATACCAGTATGATCTTTTTGTGTTGACCTAGTTCTGGCATGGATGACTGCCTTTGACTGGATCATGAAAGGAAATAGTCGAGGTGTGCGTAATCTCGCCCCGACACCCCTAACCGTTGAACAAAGAAAAATTGATATAAACCTTTGAAGAAATTTTATGAATCTCTAAAGGCCAGTAGCCAACGTTATGAACGCAAATTCAATACAAACTATTATGAATTCAAACTTCCAATAGAGATGTGTATTTTAGCTTTTCCCTTTCGTTTTTGTTTTTGGAAACATGAGGTTATGTGTTTTCTGAAAACATGTGGGATTCTGTTGTGTTTTGTTTTGGTTGCAGTGTTGTGCCCGTTGTATTATTATCACCAGCGGCACCCGCTGAATTATTTTCTGCTGGGGTTGTTTACGGTTGGTCTGGCGTTTGTGGTGGGATTGACATGTGCTTTTACCAGTGGTAAGTGATCTATCTGATTGTTTGAAACTGTTTTTATCTAGAAAATTTAACCAAATTGATGCAACCCTAAAATTCTGGTCAAGTAAATGGATTTAGCCATTTAGGTGGAACCTAAATGACATAATGCTCATGAGCAAACAAGAGCGGAAGCGTGAAAGCGTCTTTTGATTTTTTTTTGAACTACTAAAATTCGCAAAGCGAGTATTGATAGCAGGAGGGAATTGAGAATATTATTCTGAAAAAAAAAAAAAAACTTGCTGTGGTGTTGATCCCTAGGATTTGGTCTTGGTAGATTGCAAATTATTGATTTTCATAACTTGAATGAAGTAGGAAGAATATAATGGTCATGGGTTGCTTATGTTGTTTGTCTTCTTTCTGAACTTACTTGATCTTGGTTGTCTGATTTATCAAATTTTGTGCAATTTCATTTGGCAACAGGGAAGGTTATTTTGGAATCTGTGATCTTAACAACTGCAGTGGTTGTGAGCCTCACTTTGTACACATTCTGGGCTGCAAGCAGAGGCCATGATTTCAACTTCTTGGGGCCTTTCTTGTTTGGTGCTGTATTCGTGCTCATTCTCTTTGCCCTGATTCAGGTACATTAACATCCCTCTTTGCCGCGTCTAGCTTTTGACTCATTTTCACATCAATTTTTGTTTCTTGGTTTTGATTTTCTCAATGCTCGCCTTTTCTTCCTGCAGATGCTCTTTCCCCTGGGTAAGATCTCAGTTATGATCTACGGGTGTCTTGCATCGATCATATTCTCTGGGTACATCATATACGATACGGATAACTTGATCAAGAGATATTCTTACGACGAGTACATTTGGGCTGCTGTCGCGCTGTATATTGATATCATCAATCTCTTCCTCTCCGTGTTAACTTGTTTCAGAGTTGCTGATGCCTAGAGAGGGTCCCCTGCTATTTTCCCACCCTTTTCTTTTTGTGTATTGTGTTAGCTTTAAAGAGTACATAACTACATAAGAGTCGTGAAATGTTAAAACTATGTTGCTGCATAATGATAAATAATTGAATTTGATGTATGGGCACCAAGTTCCTCTCTCTCTCTCTCCCTCTCTCTCTCTCTCCTGTTTTATGGATTTATGTTCCTAACTTATCATGTGAGGTTTCTAGTTGTTCTATGACCTCAATGTCCGGACATTATTTTCTCTCTATTCTTTGCTTGCTTTCCAAAGCCATCTAATCAAATGGTTGCTTGCATTGATCGAAGGAAAATGATTTTACTCCATTTTTTTTACGGCAAATTTTCGTAGTCGTCCCTCTAGTTTTACGGTTGTCTCAATTTCGTCCCTCCAGTTTCAATTGCAACCAAATAAACCCTGTAATTTATTTTATGTTCTAAATTGGTACAATTGTTAACACCGTTAATGAAACTAATGAAAAAATTGGTTTTAGTTTCAAGGCTCTCTTAGGATGCCCATTGAAAGGCCTTAGAACCAAAAATCCATTATGACCAATGAAGATAAAATGATCAGAAAAATAAGATCTTGATACTGGTTCAAACAAATTGAAAATTGAAACTCTTAATTTTTTAACTATATTTTTTAATATATAAACGGTGTAAAAATCCATTATGACCATTTTAGATAAAAGGATCAGACAAATAAGATTTTTACACCGGTTCAAACGGATTGAAAATTGAAAGGAGGATGATTTTATGGAAAGAGGATGATTTTAAGATAAAACACAAGCGCTTGCCAGTTTTTATGGAAGGAGGATGATTTTCGCGATCCAATTTTCTCCGGAGGCGCTCCTCTCTTTGTCTCCATTAGGGCAAAGTTACTAAATTACCCTCCTCTCCAGGCTCGGCCAGACCCAAAACGGCATCATTCCAGGCTGTTTATATATTAAAAAATATGATTAGAAAAATAAGTGCTTGAATTATCAATCCGGTTGAACCGGTGCGAAAATCTTATTTTTTTGATCATTTTATCCTATATGGTCATAATGAATTTTTGGCTCAAAAGCCTTTTAACGAGCCCCCTAAGGCTTCTTTAATTTCAGGACTCTCTTAGGGTGCTAATTGAAAGGCCTTAGAACCAAAAATCCATTATGATCATTTAAGATAAAAAAAATAAGATCTTGGCACCGGTTCAAACGGATTTAAAATTGGAACACTTATTTTTTTACTCCGTTTATATATTAAAAAATATAGTTAAAAATTAAGTTTTCAAATTTTCCATCTGTTTGAATCGGTGCCAAGATCTTATTTTTCTGATCATTTTATCTTAAATGATCGTAATGAATTTTTGGCTCTAAGGCCTTTCAATGGACACCCTAAGAGAGCCCTGAAACTAGAACCAATTTTTCCGTTAGTTTCATTAACGATTTTACCAATTTGGAACATAAAACAAACTACATGGTTTATTTGGTTACAATTGAAACTAAAGGGACGAAATTGAGACAACCGTAAAACTAGAGGGACGATTATAAAAATTTGCCTTTTTATTTTATTTTATGATTACGCTATAAAACTTGTCTTTTAGCGTAAAAATTATACTAATAGCAAAACACACTAAAAGATAAACTTTGAAGTGCCATTATAAAAAAGTGGAGTGCCAAAATCATTTTCCTTCGTTAAAATGCTTTGCATCTCAGTTTAAGACTAGGACGTGCAAGTAAACTTCCAAATACTCAAAGTCTTTAATTACACGTCATTGTCCCCAGAGGGAATCAAGAGAAGAAGATCCAAATCAACTTAGAGACTCTCTGTGCACTCTATTTTCCAGTGGATTAGCTTTGTTTCAGTTATGGAGATTGTTCTTTTCTGCTGCGATGGAGAGCAGACGACGAACCCCCTGCGTCCAGATATCGTGTTCCCTCTGGTTCTTGCATTCAAACTCTACCACCCCACGCGTCGCTGTTTTCAAGCCAAAGTACCGACGCTGCTCTCCCCCCTCGAACAAATGCCTCCCCGGCCATGGCTTGACGTCTCTGCACACCTCCAATACCACATCTGCAACTCGAAAAGATAAAAAATCACGCTGTTAGATTAAACAAAATTGCGGTCACTTGGGTACAACTTTCATGTGCATCGACTCAGACTATTCAATTCACATTTCATTCAAGCAAGAGATGAAAAAGAGGGACGCGGGAATCTGTGTTGTTACTCTTATCCTTTTTGGTGATTGTTCCACCAACACGTCTGCTCTTCATCTTCAGCATCACCTACAAATTTCGCAATTCATGCAAAATTAAGAACCCGCTTTAGGAGAGGAGGGATGATTACACGCTACCAACGCTACAAATTCATTTTTTATTTTTTTTTATTTTATAAAGTTCGAAATACAGAGTACGTGTCACTGTATTCCTCGAGTTATGCACAGATTTCTTTGAAATTTTTCGTGGATATTTATTGTTTTCCTTTGGAACGGTCTTTTCATTGCCCACCTGCCCGGTACGATGAATATAAACCGATACAATCTTCCAATGAAGATCACCTGTAACATCAAGATATACGCACATCGATCAGTACTTTTATATCCATCTCCATATACATGAAGAATCACATGTTCAATATCGGTAGCACAACCTTTGCGGGTGCGTTTGAGAAGCTCAGTGCCCCTTGCAAGGAGTTGTTGATGACAAGAATCCAGGAAATCATCTTCAAGGGCAAGCCCCTCCACAAATCCATTACCATGACTATGCTCATGATAATCACTACTGCATCCACTCATCCTCGTAACCGTCGTCCCTTTCTCTGCTGCCGGTACTGCTGCACCGATGCTCCAAACATCTTTCAGTGCTCTTGCCTTCAAGGTGGCTGCCCCTCGTAGTGCTGCGGCATTCAATGGAAAAACAGTTAACACATCCATTTCATGTAGTGAGTGAAGTCCTAGGAAAGAGTTCTTAATACAAAACGTCTAGGGGGAGCGATTGTTTTTTGTTCTTTAGTGTTGCCCAATTTATAATGAAGCTTATGGTGTGAATGCCGTTCTTACCAGTGGCAGCAGCGGCGGTGAGAGTGGTGATATCATCATGGGTCCGAACATTAACGGCAGAGCTAATGGCCGAAATGAGGTGGCACCGGTCAGCTCCCATAGCCTCTGCAGCCTCCACGCACTGCCCCGCAACTAGTGTTGCGGCCGACGCAACGGCCATGTCCGTCTTTGCCATCTTATCATCCTTCCCCGTTGCTGAGGCTGCAGCAGTTGCGGCTGCAATGGCCGCCACTGCAGCTGCCACGTTGGCAACGGACACGACCGCGTGGAGCTGGGCGTTGTGGGCCCTGGCCTCCTGTTTCTTCTTTTCCTTCCTCTCCTTCAACCACCTCCTCGCTGTCTTGCCACTGGGTGTGCTTACCCCGCTGGCGCTGCCGCCTTGGCTGTTGTGGCCGCCAATGAATAGAGGCTGTAGCGTGTTGTTTGATCGTAGGTACTGCATTCGAACATTTCAGTAGTGAATGGCTAAATGTACAAGAAGTGCGACAAGGGTACACTTATATTTTCAAGCAGAAGGGAAAGAATAAATAAAAAGTTATTTCATAATGTATCAGTTATAGTATCACCCATTGTTTCACCCCCGCCCATCCCCCC
>JAOTQK010000005.1:2792764-2808461 GCA_025642025.1 Rhododendron ferrugineum
ACAACTACTTTTCTTTCTCTGTCGACACTTTTCACACCTACCCATGACTATTCTATGTTCGGGGCGGTTCCGGAGACCCTAAAAAACCCCTCCAAATCTTAATCTCATAGTTCCCGGTCAAATTTTGATGATCCAAGCCATTCAATGTGTTCAGAACGTAATTTTAAGGGTGCTCGCGAGAAATTGGCAAAAAAAATAACCGGGAAGGGCTTGATTTGAGCAGTTTTTTATTGAACCGTTTAATAAAAAAACTGTTCGGATGAAGCCCTTCCCGGTCATTCTTTTTGTTGATTTCTCGCGGGTACCTTTAAAATCACGTTCTGATTACATTGAGCGGCTTGGATCATCAAAATTCGATCGGAAACTTTGGAGGGTTTTTTTGAGGTTTTTTTAGGGGTCCTAGGAACCGCCCCGTTCTATTTTTTTAATTTTTTTTTTTTGCCTTTTCCTTTGTTTAATACAGAGTAATCTTGTTTGGATGCATAGTTATGGATATTTAATTACCAAATTAAGCTTGATTCTTTATTTTGGGCGGGTTTGAATTAAAAAATTAAGTAATTTTGGTGATTTGTTGATTCGTTTTGACGCAAAACTAACAAATGCATTTTTTTTGAATAAAGACAAAAAATAAGTCATTGATAGGTTATTTTTTGTAGGGATAGTCAATTTATAACTTACTACCTCCATCCCAAAATGTTTGCCCTGTCCGCAAAATAAGGACATAAAAATAATTCAAGTTTTGCAAGAAAAATTTAAATTTTTTTCAACAATTTACTAGATCTCGACGAGTTCTTTTAATTTATGAAAAAAGTTTAGAATTTTTCTTAAAAGAAATGCATTATTTTTTTGTCCTCGTTTTGCGGACCGGACAAATATTTTGGGACGGGGGAGTATTTATTTTTAGTCGATGAGGGTATAAAGGCAGATAGGGTTACCAAAGATGATGTCATGGGGGACCGTTCTTCTTATTCGCGCCAGAATGCACATTTTCAACATTTCCGTTTGTTTTGGATGGGAAGTTAACAGCGGGTGGGAAATTGATGGATTTTTAAATAAGTCAGGTGTTTTTTTGATAATTTCAAAAGGTCAGGTGCCTATATGTGATTTGTATGAAAGGTCAGGTGCTATTTTGAAATTTTCCCCTTCAATAATTACCCATATGTTTAATTATTATTTTATTTCTCTCTACACTCATTAATTACCTACAAATTCAAATTCAAAATCCCAAAACGAATGGCCCCTTAGGGTTCGTTTGCTGGTCATAATATCACAATGGAAATCAAGATACAAAGAGTTGGGAAAACATGTGAAATCTGATATTTCCTTTACCTATATTATTTGCAAAACAAACAGGGCCTAGAACATGAAATCTAGACGTGAAAATACACGAGTTTAGTTTTGGACAAATGCCACCTTAATTCAACATCACTACGGGGTACTTCACTATAAGAAGAGAAGATATTAAAGGGAGCTGAATTGTGAGAGAGAGAGAGAGAGAGAGAGAGAGAGAGAGAGAGAGTAATGGCACAGATAGAAACTACGCCGGCTCTGGCTACAAATGTGTTTGAACCGGGGAGCTTGGGTTTCCAATGCAAATCGGTGAAGTCGACATCTGATTCTTCATCTCCACCAAAGCCGTTATTCATTGTTATCCCAAACGTTGAAGGCACGTATCCAGTACTATTGTTTTTTCACGGAACGCAGATCCAGAATACCTCCTACAGTCGGATGTTCCAACTTATAGCTTCCCATGGTTTCATAGTTGTCGCTCCTCAGGTATGTCCTTCTAGCTCATGGGGAAGAAAAATTATTTACTATAGTTCTTTATAACCAAGTGAACCAGGTACTTACCCCAAAAAAAGAAAAAAACCAAGTGAACCAAGTGTCTGGATCGCGGATCAAAAAAAAAAAAAAGTGTCCGGATCTACTTAAGCGCATCTCGACTAGACTAGTCTTGCAGGAAGAAAAATGATTTAGTTGTTCGATACAACCATGTCTGGTTGATATAGTTGTTCTTGACCCGTATATGGACTATTGAATTTGTTTTGAGAGAAAATCATTTCAGAGTAACGTGACTGCAATATTAACTACAGTCACAATTATAGGTTTGTTTATGTAACAAATGTAAGTAACGAACTGGGTCGGCCCTGGTATTTTGGAGGCCTAAAGCGGATTTTAAAACGAGGCCTTAGTTCTTTTGACAAAAAAAAAAAAAATCATATAAAGTAAAACGATTAAACTTTATATTTAGCTTGCCAACAAAAGAGCTCCTAGGACTTGAACCTGAAACCTTTAGGTTTTATAACTTTACACAAATCACTGAGGCCAAAAGCCAATCTGTGCTAGAATACAAAAACTTTAATATATATTATATAATTATGTTTTATGAAAAATGAGGTCTCCTTTTTGCATAAAATCTAGAGGCCTAAAGCGCCGGCACCTCCAGCACCACCTCAGGGCCGGCCCTGGTAACGAACCGGTAAATGTCACGTAATCCTGTATTTTAATCAGTCATAATCACCATAGCATTGCCTATTCATGCAAGAAGGACCAAAAATTTATCTCAAGATGCAGCGTATCGTTTCATTCCTTTCTCTAACGACTATTTGTAAATTGCTTTTTCAGCTATACAGCTGTGCCCTCGTCCCAGAAACCGAAGAAATCAACTCCGCCGCCGCCGTCACAAACTGGCTCCCCACCGGCCTCCCCTCCGCCCTCCCTCCAACCATCCACCCAAACCTCCAACTCCTAGCCCTCTCCGGCCACAGCCGCGGCGGAAAATCCGCATTCACCCTCGCCCTCGGCCACTCCTCCCCGGCCACCTCCCTCCCCTTCTCGGCCCTCATCGCCCTCGACCCCGTCGCCGGCTGCTGCGGTTTCCAAATACCCCCTCACATCCTCACCTACGTCCCCCGCTCCTTCGACCTGACCATCCCCGTCGCGGTCATCGGCACCGGGCTGGGCTCCGAGCGCAAGCTGGGGGTCCTGCCCGCGTGCGCCCCGAACGGGATGAACCACAACGAGTTCTTCGCGGAGTGTAGGCCGCCGTGTTGTTATTTTTACGCCAAGGAGTTCGGGCATATGGATATGTTGGATGAGGTGAAGCTGATGAGTTGCTTGTGTGTGAGTGGGGATGGGAAAGGTGGGAAGGATGGGTTTAGGGCATGTTTGGCAGGGGTTTTTGTGGCGTTTATGAGGGCGTTTCTGGAGAGGGAGAGTGGGGATCTTAGAGTTATTGTGGATAATCCTGGGGTTGCCCCTGTAACGCTTGATCCAGTGATTTTTGTTGAGAAGTAGGGTCTGCTGATTGCAATGTACGTAATTTCCTCGAATTTGGGAATAAGTTTGTGGCGGATATATTCATTTGTCTTCATATTTTGGAACATCCGACGAAATTGGAACGATACATATGCACCTAAATAGTGTTAACTGTTTAACGATTTGGCCTCATATGAAAGACAAGTTTTATAAATGGAGAAACAAGTTAATTGTCTCTTCATAAGTTGGGTCTTTTTACATTCTGCCGATTCTGTTTCAAATTCAATCTAGGGTGTTGTAATTCTGGATTTAAGATGGAACAAGACAAGAAAAAACCTGCTAGTTTTGTGCAATCACTGTTGAAGATGTCAAAACACGGGGTTCAACTAAAGAAGGTAGATTGGATGAATAGTGAATGCGTCAGTAGTCAAGAAGTCAACCTTGTAATAGTAAATCCTAATTATATGTGGTACTATTGCCTTGATGTAATTAGTGATGTAAGTCAGCTTTTGTACTTCCTCTTTGCGCCTATGAGAGCATGTACACGAACACTAGGTAAATTTGAGCAAAAGTTGCTAATGAACAGGGCACATTTTGCTATCCATTATTGTTAACACTACACTAATAATATCCAATTTACCTATTATCTATTAAAATATTATTTTTTGGTTTTTCAAATCGGAAAGGAAGAAGAAGACGTCTGGTCCGCCTCACCTTCTCCACGTCTGGTCCGCCGTCGACTCCGTCTCCTCCTCCCTCTCCGCCATGGGCGTCCTCCTCCTCTCTCCTATAACTCCAAATATATATGTATATATGTATCAGACCTGCAAACAAAAGAGAGAGAACCAATGAAGATGATTGCCAGTACGATCGGAGAGCCGCTCCGCCTCCTCCACGAGCCGATGTCGTCGGTGAGAAGGTTGAAACCCACATCGTTGTCGATCGCTTTGAAACCAGATCAACAGTAGATTGTTGCCCAAGACTCTCATTTGCAGAGAGAGAGAGAGAGAAATTAATACTTTAATCGATTGCTGGTGAATAGTGTCTCGGTAAAACAAGCGAGGTACAGTGGTTTGAGGGATTTTCCCGAACCGTTTACAGAGACTGGTGCAGGTCACTTTTACACATTTTCATAGCCAAAATACCTAAAATGCATGTTTACCTAGTTTGGTGTACATGCTCTGAAAGAAGGTCTTTACCGTTTGTAATATTCAGGCCAGAAAGAATCAGTGTGTTCTATATAATACATCTTCCTATTGTGTTCTCTCTTTAATTCTAACCTACTTTGTGTTTGTACCCACTTCGTATAACGGGTTTGCTGCCCAAGTTAGGAAATTTGACTATCACCACCATGTTGGAAAAATCCTTGGAGGTACTTCGGTAGTTAATTTCAAGATTCTTGAATATCAGAAGTGCGCATAAATTGACTTCCGACACCCAAATTACTGTTATAAAAGAAACAAAAAGAAAAGGAGTGAATTGAAATAGGTAGATTGCGGCTCAAAAAAAAATAGGTAGATTAAAACTAAATGGAAACAGAACATATTTTCAGTCCAGTAATTGAGTACCGGCCCGTCCAGAAATGGCCCAGCCCGACTGATGCCCATCTATTATCGGAGAAATGGCCCAGCCCAAAAGATCACTTTTTTGTACAGTAACATTTTAAGGAATAAATTGCTTCTTTTTTTTTTTTTTTTAATAAATGCATTATTATTACGCCAGAAAATGAAGTCTTGGCATCCATGGGGCAGGTAAAAAGTTGAGAACTGGAGCGATAGGAAGCTGCGACGTGGTTATCTCCCACTTGTGCTTCGCGAGATAAGTGGGGCCCCCGAGCAAAAAAACGATAAGTCTACGGTTCCGACCAAAAAGGTCCCGATCGGAATCCCGACGTTCCGCCGGGCTCACTTCGGCCACCGGACGGCCGATCCGAGCCGTCCAAAAATTCTAAAAAAAAAAACCGAGTGGGCCTACGCAAGAATCAACAGCATCCGATGTGTGTAGGTGCTAGGATCAAGCACTACAAAAATATGGAGTGCTTGATCCGAGCACCTACACACATCAAATGTTGTTGATTTTTGAGCAAGCCCACTCGTTTTTTTTTATAAAATTTTTGGACGGCTCGGATCGGCCGTCCGGTGGCCGGAGTGAGCCCGGCGGGACGTCGGGATTCCGATCGGGACCTTTTTGGTCGGGAACTGTAGCACCACTGAAAACCAAATTACACAAGTAAAAGCAACCGGTGGTGATTCGTTGCCACAAGTAAAATTGCATCCCGTGCGGCTGGCTATTTACCGGCCCCTCTCCGGAGATAATTCAACCAATCGATTTCGTTTGAATAATACCGATTTTGGGGATAAATGAAGAAAACATCAAACCAGAAGTAGCCAGACCAATAGAGAGCAAGTCTCGTTTTTCGCTACAGAATACATTGACAATAAGCATGGCACAAGGAGAAAAAAATATCCCTCTCTACAGATAACATGAAGCTGCATATACCATCCAATACCCTGTGGTTAGATTATAACCCTAACCACTCGTAAGTGAGCTCCACTAATTCGGGTTTATTGTACTACTAGATTATCCACTAATTTGGAATTGGAAGAAGTGTAAAATAGTGAGAGAAATAATTTTTATTTTTATCAAGCTTAAAAAAAAAAAATGGTTTATCAAGATCCTTTGTTACTAGTAGTAGTATTTTATTTGTACTGGATTATTTATCATGTGAGAGTGAGCATGCGCATGCACTATGATCCAAATATCCAATACAAACAGTCAAACATACGGGATTACGTATATGCTTCTTCTGTCCTCATTCTTTTATTCCTCTCCTATATTAGCCGAATAAAAAAATAATTATAATTTTTAATTGAATCACGTAAAAGATTATAAATTGCAAAATACTATAATTAATTAAAAAATAACACAAATTTTCAAAAGGGACTAAAGAATTGGAACGGTGAGAGTACGGCCCCGTTTCGGAACGCGGAATAAATACTTTTTTTTATGAAGGCAATTTCAAGCTAAAAATTGATGGGCTTATTGAAATCTAAAAATATGCAATATGGATCTTGTTTGAAAGATCTCATTGAGATCTTTAATACGGTGCAAAAAAAATTGAAAAGTTAATTTTCATTTACATTATTTTTGAGTTTGAAAATGTGAAATAAGTACTTATTTTTTAAAGAGGTGTTCTGGAACGGGCTCAGATCTCAATGAGATCTTTCAAACATGAGATCTTTCAAACAAGATCCATATTGCATATTTTTAGATTTTAATAAGCCCATCGTTTTTTAGCTTAAAATTACCTTTTTAAAAAATAAGTATTTATTTCGCGTTCAGGAACAAGTCTACATGTTACAAGGACTTGAGAAGGAGTCAAGGAGAGAAGGAGACGGTAATTTCTGAAGGTGTGGTGGGACAGAATCGTAATAAAGCGGCGGGGATGTTTACGTGGCGTACGGGGGTTGCAGCCCCAAATCCAACAGATGGAAAAAAGCCTTTGAACAAAGAAAGAGGCGACGCCGCGGCCAAATTCCCACATTCCACACTCTCTCTCTCCCGAAAAAAACCCCATACTTGGAAACGTGAATTTACCAAAAGAAAATCAACCCACGTCCACCGATCTCTGAATTTCTTACGGAAAACCGGAGCACACTGTCAACGGGGGAGGAGTCAATAATTGGCCGGAATCTGGCCTACCATGTCGACGGAGGAAACGGTTTCCCGGACACCACTCGACAAGCCTCTTCACCTACTCACTGAAGAAGACATTTCTCAGCTCACTCGCGAAGACTGCCGCCGTTACCTCAAAGAGAAAGGCACATCCTCTCTCTCTCTCTCTCTCTCTCCTTCTCTCTCTCTCTCTCTCTATGCGTGTGTGTGTGTACGCATGTGTATGTGTATGCATTGATTTTAGGGTAATTTGGAGGGGTCCGTACAGGTATGAGACGACCGTCGTGGAACAAATCGCAGGCGATCCAACAAGTCATCTCGCTCAAGACGCTCCTCGAAACGTCGTCGGATTCGGACGCCGTCACTCGGAAGAAGCTGCACATTCCCCGCCCTGATAATCTACACCGTGTGCGTTCCAATCCACCTACCACTCTCCCTCACTCCCACACGCGCGCACTCTTTCTCTCTCTCTCGCTATCTTTCCCTTTTTTTAATTTACTATTAAGAAAAAAAAGGTCAAGGCAGGTTTATCTAGTTTTTTTTTAATAGTTTCTTAATTCACCGATCCACACGTGACTGTGTAGGATTTGCGATAATGTTTGAAAATTGTGATATGTAGGTCCACAGATCAACTGGCAGTGCACCACTTATAGTACCGGCTGAAGAGTCTCCGCCGTGCCGGAGAAAAGATCCAGAGAGAAACGATCGTTCCGACCATGGTCGGCTCGTCGACGGCAGCGACTCAAGTCCTCCGAGGTGATTTTTAATTTGCAAAGAAATAACATACGCTTGTAGGAATACTAAAAGAGACAGCCATATGGACTTTATGGTCTTTATTTTGATTCCTTTTTAGTTGTACTTTTGTAAACACACGCCCCCTTGGCAATGCTGACTTTATGAGACATGGGGAGAAAATCATTGGCTTCTAAGATTATCTATCGAGCCATGATCTATCAGCAGGGTTTATCCAATGAAGCTAGGATTTAACCCGAGCTCTTTTGACCAGTTCTGCCAGTCGGCATCTCTACTGGCATTTCATTCATGCGGCAATTGAGTTCCTGAGTTCTTGGACAGTATCATCTTGACGGATGTTGGAAAGGAAACTTACAACTCTGTAATGTTTGGCGTCTACTGAATGTGCATGGTAGGGTAACATATCATGACGTATTTGTGAGGATACCAAGCAGTTCGCTAATGGCTTTGGATTGGGTTTGTATTTGCTTTGTTCATTCAGAAATGAGATGAACTTGTGCTCTTTGGCCAAGCTAATCAGATAAAGAAGCCTAGTCTGATCATTGTTGAGGTCAGCTTGCTAAGCTCGTGAAGATATCATAAGGGGAATCCCGTGAGTGCACTCGAAATTCATGATGAGTCAACATTTTGTATGACATGTCACCACTTGGAGCACAACTATAAGTAAATTAATGTAGGACGTAAGAACCTCAGCACTTAAGCTTGCATGTACATATAGAGATCACTCTAGTGATTGCTGACATAAATTTGTTTGAACTTAATATTGCTTCCCAACTTATATGTTGGACCTCTTCAAAGTTATATTCTAAAAATCAATAGTGTTACAAGTATCTCAACCCTCAGAAGGTTTTGCGCATATGCTAGTTTTAGGTTATGAGTAGCCACCACAGGACCAAGCCTTAACAGATATTCCTTGGGTCCAAAATAAAAATACCCAGGATCACTAGTTTAAGTATGCACAGTTTCACAGTTGTAACAACTTATCTAATAAGTGATTTGAAGTGTTTAAATTTGTTTCATTGGTTTATTAGTTTGCTTGATCAGTTGCTTAAATAGTGTTCTGTCTATATGAATTTTCTTCAGCTTGGCTCTTCTATTCATTCAGACGGTGTGATTAGGTTTTTTTTTTTACTTCTTTCAAGAAGCTTGTGGAGGTATGCCCCATCCTAAAAGAGTGAATTCACACTAGGGCACTCATATGGGGGATTAACCTCGATTAAGTTCATTGTTCTCTTTAATTGTACAAGGAATGTGTTCTCTAAATTCCCTCTTCAGAGATGGAAATCTTAACTTTAGGGGTGGGAAGGAATCGCCTTTCCCCTTCTTGCAAAGCACTTGGATAGAAATCTACTAAATGCTATTGAATGAAGATATATGAGTTCCTTGCAAAATAGCATTAAGTCTCCCTTAGTTAGATCATAATACCAACTATGGGACAATTTTTGCTCATTTGTTGAATTTCTGCCTCTTTTTTCTCCGATACTCAGGTACTTAGTTAAGACTTTCCCAACCAAGATTACTATCTGAATTTGCATTTTTTAACTCATTGTGACAACTGGTAAGTGATAACAACTATAAGTAGCACTTGCATAACCAGGATCAGTATTGTAATTTGTTTTTTGATTCTTAGGACAACTAATTACAACTAGTATTAGCTTTCTTTTTCCTGTTACACAAAATATGCACATAACACCATCGTTGGCACTTCTTTTGAATTTTCCTTTTTATGTACAAGACTATCTTAATGAAACCTTGCCTACGACCCTTAATGTAGCTCCAAAGTATTTCCTTGATTATAATCTAAATGTATGGTTGAATTGGGAATAAGGAAACTATGTTTGATACCTTAGGTGCTAAAGATTTTTAATATCAAACCTTAATAATCTTAATAGTATGCTGGATTTTACATATAGGGAGCGGTTCCAGGGACAGTTTTTGACACAAATCTTGTTTGAAGCCCCAAGCTAATAATCAAAGCCGTTCAATTTGTTTAAAACATATTTTTAAGAGTTCATGAAAAAAAATCAACCCATTCGGATATCGCAACGGCTTGATCGATTCATTCAGCTTTTACACTGTCAAATTTAGAGACAAGTACCAATCAAGCTCTTACCGATATCCGAATGAGTTGATTTTTTACGGAAACTCTTACAAATATGTTTTAAACAAATTGAATGGCTCCGATCATTTGCGTGGGACTCCAAAATGGATCCCACACAAGGTTGGTGTCAAAAACTGTGTCCGCGGAACCGCCCCCTTACGTATAATATCTTTGGTGCTTCAAAATGAATCTGTCGGATAACGGAACACTCCTTAAGTTACGCACAAAGTAAAGTCATTCGGATGAGTTAGTGAAACAGTATTCTTGATATGAGTTGTGTCTTCTCTTGCTCCGATTTTCTTCAGCTTCAAAATATTCACTTGTTTTTATATTCTTTCTGCATGTAATTTGACATTTTGATTTAGGAGGTTTGTGTCCCCGTTATTATGTGCTCTTTTCCCGGATGCCTTGGTGTTGTTTTTGGCGTGTCCATTCCAGTATGATTTGGCCATAATGGCTCTCCATGACTTCCATGTTAATATTTGAAACTTGGTTAATCGTTAGTTGCCTTCTTGAGCAAATGCTTTCTCAGGTGAAAATCGTAGCTTTTGTCAAAGATTATGATCCTGCCTCATACCGTTTTCGTTTATGATAATTACTTTGAGTGGGCTTCAACAGCCATTGTTTGTGGAGACTGTGATCCTTGGGTCTGCCTATTTTTTTCTGTCTACATCCTGGCATAGCTCCCCCAACCCCAAATTTGGATGTACATTTTTACTTCTGCCTAAAATACTTCATTCATCTCAGATTGCAGCTGTAGTCTAACTAACTTGGGAATGTGCAAGTGTGGGTGTACGCTGTATGGGCGGGATAACAACTGACATTTCTTCAAGGAAGAAATGACAGACTTAATTGTTTTAATTTGGCGCAGACATTGAAATGTTTCCCACATGAACTCAGAACTGCAGGTGTAGCAAATGGCCCATTAGGACAAATGACAATATTCTACTGCGGGAAAGTGAATGTCTATGATGATGTGCCAGTTGATAAGGTAATGAAGCTTTGCCCCCAAGATTGTACTGATTGTATTCTAGGCCTCACATGTAAGCAATATTTCAGGCACAAGCACTAATGCAGCTTGCTGCAAGCCCCCTCCAATTACCTCTGGAAGTTCCATTTGATGGAAGTGCGGCTAGACGACCATTGCCATGCCATTTACAGGCTGCAAGTGGTAGAGTAGGCCCAGATACTCCTGTTGTAATATTGCCAACACAAGCAGGTAATTTATAGTGTATCAAGGATCCCCTCCTTTCGTTTTCTTCAAAAATAATTGGAACTTCCAGTTTCAATTTTTTTTCCAAGGATTGAATGAGTTCTCTATGAGCAACTCATCTAATAACCATTCTTGGTACCTGGATGGCAGTTCTTTGCTTTCATTAAGTGGCTATTTGACTTGTCGGCAATGGCAGCACGGGACCACTGGAAACATTCGCATAATATAAATTGTCGATGGGGTGGTTGATTATTAAGCATTTGCTCAGTTTTCAGCTTGTGGCCTTATACTCTTATTTTGGTTTCACAGTGAACATGAGTGATAACTGTTGGCCGAGTAGGGAGGAAAGTGGAATATGTCGCGAAGAAAACACCGGTAAATGTTCTCCTAGATTATGACTGACACTTCATTGGATTCAACAGTGTACACATGTATACTCTTAAGTAAACCTACACTCACTCACCTGATATAGACAAACTCGGAGAAAGAAAGTAAGTGTTAGCTTGAGATGCTTTGTCTAGCCTATTTCATATGGCTTGAGTTTTGGGGACAATTGGTGGTTAAACGGTATGAATAGTGGGATTCTTTTGACTCAATCAGATGGATGATTAATCAAGATGACAATAACACGTTAATCTTGCTAGATATAGAGATAACAAGACTGGTTTACTTTGATCTTCAGCAATCCATCCTTCTTTTCCTTTCTCATTTAGCAGCTGAAGTTCCTGGAAGCAGAAAAGCTTCGGTACAAAGATATCTTGAGAAGCGAAAAGATAGGTATCATATATGGCTAAACTGCTCTCTGACAAGCTGATAAACAAAGAGTCCACTTTGCCTTCTTTTTTTTCTTTGGCTACTCACATCCCTGTTAGGTGAAGGTTCAAGAGCAAGAGAAAGGTAGCAACCCCTCCATCTGCTAGCTTGGACGTTTACTTAAATCCTCAGATGGGGAATCAGACCCAGAATGAGCGCTCAAACAGGAGTGATGCATGCTCCTCACCCCAAATCAGACCACCCAACACCCCTACAAGAAGCAGCTCAGCAGATGATAATTTAGTAAAGAGTACCAATTTTCCAGCTGGTCTGAATGAGAAAGGTAACTTTTTGGTTGTTTTGTTTATTTTGAAGTAACGTCTTCTTCATCTTATTATTGTTGTTGTGGTGGTTATTATTGCCATATATGACTTCTCCTGACCTATATATTACAACTTAAGACGCAATATTCTGCCTTAAACCAACAAATCATTTTCAAGTAAGGAAATAGCTTCACATCTAAGACAAAAACTCTTCCATAAACCCAGAATTCAAACAGATAAAAACAGAAAATGATTTGCTCTCACGACCACGAAAGATATGGAGAAGATGGCGTACCCAAGTTTTCATGTACATGCCTTGAAAGATTGTGTTTCACTTTGTCACCAATATGATAGAAGCAATATCACACTCGTGCATTTTATGTTTTGAATGGGATTTTATTGAAAATTGGACAATTCCCTTGACGAAGCAGCATTAGCTGTAGGGTAAAGCTTTTGGTTGTTCTCCCTTTACTCCAATCAGTCCTGTGACTCTTCTGTCTAGTAGCTTGGCAGAAAGAAGTGATAAATATATAACATTTGCCAGTATTTGAATCCGAAAATCTAAATTGACATCTCCGGGATTTTTAATGAACAAAACAGGTATGGTACTGTTACTACTGTAACGGTTTAAACATGTGCTGACTGTGAGGGTGCAGAGTATGTTGTTTTGTTTTCCTTCCAATGGTTTCTTGTATTTTGTGTTGTCTAGGTGGTAACTTTGAAAGGGTGATAGACGCTCTATAATGTTCTCTTTTATATTTCAGATATGCGTGAATGAACTCGAGGCAGAAGGTCTTGTTAGCCATGTCTGTGTTTATCTTCACACTTGTAAAAGCACGTACCGGCCCCTAGCAGAGAATATGTCCAGTGAAAATGACAATGGATGCCTAAAATTGTAAGCTTCCTTGTAAGTCTTCATATCCGGCTATATTTGAAGAAAAGAGCCCCATATCTGTTTGTTTCCCTGGCATCTTACCTTCGCAAACTAGAGATACTCTGAGAAGTTGTTTCGTGGAGAATTTTAGGGTCAGACCTTCTTTAGGGACTGGCTGAAGAGTGAAGATTCCATATTCTGCTTCAGGGGCTTCCATTAGAGTACCTTACGGAAACTCTGAGCATGGACGTTTCTAGCCATCCACAGAACATGGGCTGCCCCGAGCCAGACTGCGGTGGTATTTCTATTGTTACTATAGTAATATTCATCATGGTCAATGTCTGTAATTTGAGGAATGAGAAAGCAAGTTTAAGAATTAATGTAGTGCCTCGGAAGCAATACCTGTAGTGGTCGGTTTTTGTCCTCAACTTCGGATCTTCCTTTTCTTTTCATTTTCGAGACATCCTGGGATTGATAGGAACTTGATGGTTGAAACAACAAAACAAATCGAATATAAAATTTTAGATGATTGAGGTTGTCAACTGGTTGAATCGAAACGAGTTGTCAACTTCGGTTAAGTGAGACTAGCTTAGGAATACTGAATGATATGTTAGCGGAAGATCCGAAGCTGTGTCGTGATTTATGATTAGGAAAATTGAGACGAAAAGGAGAAAGTCAGACTTTCGGTGAGAAGTCCGAAATGAAATATGGACATTTAGATGAGAGATGATTGGAGCTGATACAACCACACCCCACACTAGGAAAAAAAAAATAGTAGTATTGTTTTCTGATTGGGTTTCATAATTCCTTTTTTGCAATTTTGTTTAAATAAATGCTGGAAACATATAAACATGCCTTTGTAGTTTGTACGTCAGTTATTTTATTTATTATTTCTATCCCAATGTCAATTAGTGGAGCAAGTATTATCGGGGTTGTAAGTATGAAATGATTATCATAGAGTATAGAAAGAAAAAAAAAAGTGTTTGATAGAAAAATTTAAAAAAAAAGAAAAGAGTGGAGTAAGTCGAGAGAGATACTAAAAGGGTGTTAGTTGTAGACAGTCTATCAATCGAATTTCATTTCGAAATCCTCGCGTGCTTTGGGGGGAATAACTCATCACAGGTGCATACCTAGTCTCTGCTTTCCATAGTCTCTGCTTCCGGATGGAAATCTATGCAGGTGCCGGATGGGTTTCTCGAATGCAACCATTTGCTTCTGACAATCGTAAGTTTGACACCCCCCATATGTAGTGTTTTCCTATATAGGGAATACTATAGTATTTGATTAGACAATGTATTCTTTCTTCTTTTTTCCTTGAGATCTAGTTTAGACAAAGTCTCATGGTTTGAAATTGTTAATGGGTTAAAAGCCATATCACAAATACCTCCTGGCATTTTGTTGCCTTCCTCTTTAAACTTCTCCAAGGCTTAACCAATACAGAATCCAACACATTTCGATTTCGGCCTCTAAAAATTGGCCAACTTTAACAAATCCATAGAAATGGCAAAGAATATTATCTCTATTAAGTCAATGACAATGAAACATGCCTACTTTCTCGACCCAACTAAACTACTCCTACTTCCAGCCTCCTATTCTATTTGTAAGCTTTTTTCCCTGCCCTATAAGGCGTTTGTTAGGTACACTTTTTGATGTCGTATTGTTCAATGGCCTCTATATCTGTATATATATCTTCGATTGGATTACCTTTTCTTATAGGAGCCGTTGCACTTTAGTATTTCTTTTGTCTCATATTACTTGTCCTTTTTAACAATATTTTTTGGGGGAAGAAATAAAACCTACTCTCTTTTTTTCCAAACTTTGCACGAGTTTAATGGCCAATTGAGATCTTTGAAAAGTGGACAAAAAAGGATTGTATTTTAGAATTAATTGAGATCTTAAACAAGATCCATATTGGATATAAAATTCATTACCAATTTAAAGATATAACTAATTTTTTATCCGGTTAGAATAGAACGATAGACTATTAAATTGGACGGAGGGAGTAATATATTTTAGAGTAGACCTGAAAGATCCTGAATTTTGAATGAAAGTTAAATAATTGGATTAAGGTCCCGTTCCAGAAATTTTCTTAAAAAATAAATAGCTTATTTCACATTTTCAAACTCAAAAGTAATATAAATGAATTTTTTTTTTTTTTTTTTGCACCATTTAAAGGATTTCAATGAGATTTATCAAATAAGATCTATATTGCTAGAAAAATTATTTGCGTAAACACATGATTTTTGAGTTTGAAATTACATTCTTAAAAAAAAGTACTTATTCCCATTTTTGGAACGGGGCAGACATAAATAAGTTTTTCAAGCAGGATAGTTATTTAATTTCTTCTTGATTTTTTTGAAGGTTATTGGAAATTCTTTTAAAACTAGGGGGTGTTACCACTCACCAAAAAGCTATTGACTACTTTTTTGTTGTCTTTATTCAAAAAAAAATTCGTATTTGTTAGTTTTTCGATTTTTACTTTTTCGATTCTTCATGTTGAGACGAATCAATAATACATAAAAATTTGGCGCAAAAATAACAAATACGATTTATTTATTTTTTTGATCAGTGGAAACTCCCCCTTAAAGAACGATTCAGATCAATAATGTGGGCCCCACAAAGCTTGTTCTAACGTCTGAAGCGTAGATGGCAAGAATTCGAAATCAATCGACAAGCTATCGCCTACACTTGAAGACACTAGACAGGCAGTAAAATTAGTAGATTGACATAGTACTAAATTAGAATTA